>PVJS01002077.1:70023-88880 GCA_004027185.1 Glis glis | reverse complement strand
TGGGGAGCTCAGGCGATGGGGAGCTCAGGCGATGGGGAGCTCAGGTGATGGGGTACTTAGCCCATGGGGTGCTCAGGCGATGGGGAGCTCAGGCGATGGGGAGCTCAGGTGATGGGGTGCTCAGGCAATGGGGAGCTCAGGCGATGGGGAGCTCAGGCCATGGGGTGCTCAACTGATGGGGTGCTCAACTGATGGGGTGCTCAGGCTGTGGGGGTCTCAAGCTCATGGGGTGCTCAGGCTGTGGGGTGCTCAGGCCCATGGGGTGCCGGGAAATAACAGGGCATTGGGAGGCCACAGAGACACCTGGCTTTCTAGATCCCAAGGCAGCATTGTGCAAAGTTCTCCTGGAACCCGGGGCCTGTCGGGTGGACTGCTGTGCGCGGCCGCAGCATGGATCTTGGCTCCGTAAGCCCAGCTGTGAGCAGGGAAGGGAACCAGAGGCGAGAGATGGAACTCTGATGAAAAGACTGCTCTCAGAGATGTGCCGACCCTCCTCCAGTTCTCTCTGGTTTTTATTAGGTCAAAGGTGTGAGACTCTTTGAAAACCGACTTGGGAACAGTTGCTGGGAATTCAAAAGTGCGGCCCAGCCAAGACGCACAATAAAAAGAAGTGTGTGGCCGTGGGAGAGGCACAGTGGAAATCGCATGTTTTTCGTCTTCGGCGTTCACAGAAACATGCCTATTAGCGGGGGAGGATGGCGTGGGGGCGGGGAGGCCCGGAGGAGGACGGCAGAGGGCCCTCGGGAAGAGGATTTCTGCACTCTGCAAAGACCAAAGACGCCACTCTGGAAAGCCATGTGTAGACACGTGCGTCCAACTGCCCCATGGATAGTTTCAGATCCTGCAGGGAAGAGAGAAAAAAACATTCCGAATATTGCCAGAATGGCATTTGAAAAAACAGTGTGGACAGCTGCTCCTCCCTGCCGGAGCCAGAGAAATTCTGTTGTTGTCCAAGAAGAATTTGCATTTGATGAGGGACCCGTTAACTAGGAGACGAACTGCCCCAAGGACTGGCCACCGCTGCTGACGCCCTACCTGGAGCACCTTCCTTTTAGCAAACAGTGCTTCCCCCTCTGCAGCCCCAAGCCTGGGGGGTACAAGCCTCTAAACTTGGGGTGCTTCCCTCCTATAAGAGAACATGCAAATTGCTCATGGAAGCAGGGACGGTCCACCTGGGGCCACTGCCTGGCTCCCATCCCACGTGAGATGTGCCAAGTGGCCGTTGGGAGGTGGTTGAGTGGAGACCTGGGTCACGCCCCCTGAGGTTTGGTCACTGGGGTCTCTGGGGCCCTGACCTGCACAAAGGTCGGAGCTGCACAAAGGGTCCCCAGACGACGGGTGAATCAGATTACTTCCTCTGGAGCGATCCAAAGTGTAAGGGCCTGGTTTCTCCATCATCGGCCAAGTGCCTGGGGATTAATTAGTTTAATTGGACCTTGCATTAGGCCAAATAGTCAGTGTCAAAAGAGAGAAGCAAAAGATACTTTTCCATTTGGGAAGACAAAAGCTGTCCCCGTCGTGGCCGAGGGCAGTAAGCACAGCACAAAGCTTTGCCTGGAGTTGACTCGAACGGCCTGGGAAAGCGCCGGGCCCTGTCACGGACCCCGGAGCATACCAAGCAGGCGCGTGGGAAGGAGGCGGAGCCTGGGCCCGGGCATGTGCGCCGCCTGGGCCTCTGCAGGAGTATCTTGGTCAAGCTCCGGGTTTAGGGTTCTGCCCCCCGCGCCGTGAATGGCACAACTTCGTTTGCCGGAGGAAACAAACGGGCTCACACAGAGTGGCCGTCCCTGGTGGACCAGGCTGGGGCTGCAGGGTCTCCTAGTCACATGCGTTAATTGTCGAGGGGCTCAGGGACCTTGCGGCTGCCGTTGAGATGCACCAGAGTCCACTGGGGATGCTCGGGCCAGCTGTGTGGCCTTGGGTGAGTCACCGGGACCCTCCCAGTGGGTACCATCCCACCAGCATGTAAGTGTGAGCACATGGCCTCCGCAGCCACCTCGTGCAAAGATGGGCCATCCCACAGGAGCTGTGACTGGTGACTGAGTCACGAGGAGGACTCGCGGCGTGGATCCCGGAGCATTTGGGGAATTAAGGAGGGCTGATGATAAAAGGGTTAGAGAAAGTCTGGGGAACAAAATAAGGTTGTTACTCTTAAGACCCGGTGGAATCGTTTCTGTTCATATTCTCCACCCAAGTCAAGGGGAAAGATATTTCTCTTTGCTGTTTTACAAACAGTGGCCTCTGGTCAGATGGGCCAGTGCCAGGCTAAGGGGACGCTGGTCCATGGAGCTCAGACGGCAAGGAAGGAGGTTCCACCAAGAGCAGGCTCAGGGCGCCCAGCTGCCCCCGAGAACCCTGCACCAGGAGCCGTCCTTGTTCGTTTTTATTGTGGTTGGTTTTTCACCTTTTTAGGAAATTGTGGGAAAATATACGTAGCATATAAGTTACCACTGTGACTGTTTTTTTTAAAACTTGGGATTGAACCCAGGGGCAGTCTACGGCCAAGCTACATCCCCAGCCCTTTTTATTTTATTGTATTTATTTTAATTTTAATTTCTTTTTTGTGGTACTGGGGATTGAACCCAGGGGCATCCTATCTCTGAGTTATAGCCCAGCCCTATCTTTTTGTTGTTGTTTTGTGGAACTGGGGGTTGAACCCAGGAGCATTCTACCTCTGAGCTATACCCCCAGCCCTATTTTTTATTCTTTATTTTGAAACAGGGTCTCACTAAGTTGCAGAAGCCTCACTAAGTAGCTGAGGCTGGCCACAAACCTTTGATCCTCCTGACTCAGCCTCCCAAGTATGGGGATTACAAGCGTGCGCCACCACGCCCGGCTGAGCCCTATTTTTAAATTTTGAAACAGGGTCTCACCTAAGTTGCAGAGGGCATCACTAAGTCGCTGAGGCTGGCCATGAACCCACGACCCTCCTGTCTCAGCCTCCCAAGTACGGAGATTACAAGCGTGCGCCACCACGCCCGGCTTATTGTAACCATTTTTAAGGGCACATTTTGGTGGCATTGAGTACCACTGCAGACGTCCACCTCCAGAGGTCTTTTCGTCTCCCTACGCTGAGGCTCCATGCTTGTTAAACAGCCCCAGCTCCTCAGCTCCGGCCGCTCCATCCCACCTCTTGTCCCCGTGCAGTTCGCTGCTCCAGGACGTCAGAGGAATGGGCGGTCGCGGTGTTTGTCCGCTGGTGTCTGCCTTCTTCACTTACCCCAGTGCCCTTCACCTCGAGCTGCGGCACAGCAAGCGTCAGGGTTTCTTTCCATTTGAAGTTGGGACAACATTCGGAGGGTCCATTGGTTTTACTCTGTGGAGCGAGGACTGTGGGGAATTCAGAGAGGGGAAGGGGTTGGTCCTGCCCCTGCTGCTGAGACGGGAGGTGCACGCTCCCTGCCCTGCCCTGCTTGGGGCGTGACAGAGGAGGGAGGTGGCCTCTGTGTAAGAGGCGGAGGGGGCCTGGAAGTTTCGGCAGCTGGACATGAAATGTCTCAGGGCCAGTGAGGAGAGCTAAGTACTTGCCTTGGGCGCAGAATTGAAGAGGGCACCCCAGACTTGGTAATCCAGACAAATCCTATTTTATTGCAATACTTAAAAAAATAAAAAGTGATACAAGCCATCTAGGATGATAAGAAGTCAGCTCTGCAAATAAAGGTGGTATCGGTCTAACGGCTTTCTCTTCATCTCAGGCTCCAATACGGCTTGGCACGGTGCTGACGTCATCGTTATCGAAAGTGGGGATGTTTTTTCATCATGAATTTCTGCATTACTTTTGTATTAAATTGTGGTAAAGTACACATAATGTATAATTTCCACTGCAATCATTTTAGGTGTAGGTTACGTACATTCACAACGTGGACCCATTTCCAGAACTTTTTCTGTCTTCCCAAACTGAGACTCTCCACCCATTAAATAACTCCCCACTACCCTTATTTTGCTCCCCAGCTTTCTGTCTAGCTTTGAATTGGGTTGCTTATTTTTTGTTGAGTTCTACTTGCATTACTTCAATAATTTTTTTACATTTTTTTAGAGCAGTCTTAGGTTCACAGCAAAATTTAGAGCACCAATGCTGGGTGTGGTAGCGCACGCCTATAATCCCAGTGCCTTGGGAGGCTGAGACAGGAGGATCACAGGTTTGAGGCCAGCCTCAGCAACTTAGCAAGGCCCTCAGAAACTTAGCAAGACCCTGTTTCAAAATAAAAAATAAAATAGGGCTGGGGGTGTAGCTCAGAGGTAGAATGCCCCTGGGTTCAATCCCCAATGCTACAAACAAACAAACAAACAAACAAACAAACAAACAAACAGAAAAACATAGAGAGGACAACATGGAGAGTTTCCTTAGACTTCCCAACCCGCCCCACACGACCTCCCCAACATCCACCCCAGGGGTCATTTGTTACAAGCGATGCCTACGTCAACACCCTGAGCCCACGTTTACAGTGGGATTCACTCTCTGTGTCCATTCCGTGGATTAGGACACACGTATAATGACAGGTACTTGCCATTTTCTTGGGGGGGGGCTGCTGGGGATGGAACCCAGGGCCTCACGCCTGCCGCGCAAGGGCTCTGCCACGAGCTACACCCTGGCCAGGCTAAAGAGAAATCATATTAAAATGCGACAAGTCTTCATTGCTGAGTGATTTCAGTGCCCCCTTAAATTCTTTTTTTTTTTTTTTTGCGGTACCGGGGGTTGAACCCAGGGGCGTTCTACCTCCGCGCTACGCCCCTGGCCCTATTTTTTTATACTTTATTTTGAAACCGGGTCTCACGAAGTTGTGGAGGGCCTCACTAAGTAGAGAGAGAGAAAGAGAGAGAGAGAAACAGACAGACAGGGAGAGAGAGAGAGAGAGAGCGAGCAAGAGCTGAGGCTGGCCGCGAACCCGGATCCTCCGGTCTCCGCCTCCCAAAGTACTGGGATTACAAGAGTGCGCCACCACACCCAGCTATAGTGCCCCCTTAAATTCTGCATGTGAGGTGTGGGCCTAGCTCTCCTCACCTCCTCCCAGCCCTGCTGTTCCTGCAGGAAGCTCAATGGGTTAGCCCCTTGGAGGGGGTAGGTGGGGCACAGGGCGAAGGACCCTGGAGCTGGGGCAGATTTCAGGGCTGGTGTGCCCAGCCCCTCCCTAGCTTCCAGTGCAGACATGCTGGGACGGGCCTTCCCCCAGGGGTTTCTTTTTTTTTTGTGGTACCTGGGATTGAACCCAAGGGTGTACCCCCAGCCCTATTTTTTATCCTTTACTTTGAAACCAGGTCTCGCGAAGTTGCGGAGGGCCTCACTACGTAGCTGAGGCTGGACGCGAACCCGGATCCTCCAGTCTCCGCCTCCCAAGTACTGGGATTACAAGCGTGCGCCACCACGCCCGGCTCCCCCAGGGGTTTCTAATGGAAAGGAAGCAGAAGGGTGAGCACCACGCTTGGGCCAGTGCCTGGGACAGGAGACAGGACGGCTGCCGACGTGGTGCTGAGGATGAAGGTGCCCGGGGACTGAGAGACTCCAAGCACCAGCAACACAGGCTGCTTAAGATGCCCCAGGGGCCTGACCTGGAAACAGGCCACGCACCCCTGGCTTGCGGTCCCTGGTGTGTCCAGGCCATCTGGCAGCTGTTGAACAGGCCTGCTCCCACGGCCCAACTGCCTATCTTTCCCCAAGGACTGGGGGCCTTTCCTGCCTCCAGGGCGCAGGGTGGCTTGTCCTGCTAGAGCAATGCCCGAAGGAGGTGGTGGCGCTGCCTCCCTCTCCACCGAGCTGGGAGACGGCCCCTCACCAGCTCTCGGCAGAGCCCGGCCCTCAGCCAGGTGCTATGAACGCCGAGTTTCAGCCAGCCACTGGCACGGTCCAGTGTTTGCAGGCTCCTGGACAGCGTGTTAAGAGGTGCGGTCGTAGGTCATGAATAATACATCAGTTGGCCCCTGTTCTCAAGGGCAGAAGTGCTCTTTCCTGGAGGTCCGGCTGAAATACCACACCGTTTCCTGATACTCATGAGGGTGCGTGGGAACTGTCAGAACTGTTTATGAAGCCGCGCGTGAAAGCGGGCGTTCCCGCGGGCGAGCCAGCGGGCTGTTCAACACCTGGGCTGCCGCTGCACCTCCCGGGGAAGAGCAGGGACCACAACCCCGTGCTCAGGCTGGGAGAGCCGCCAGCTCCTCATCCAATGGGCGGCCCTGTGGGCTACCACTCTGGCTCCAGGGTGTATGTGTTTGGGGAATCTGGTCACAGAGGGGCCTTTTTCTTGGAGGGAACCAGGCTCAACCAACAGCGCAGCCACCCCCATCTGGAAGACCATGATCATTCCTCTGGCTTGACTAAAGCAGCGATCGTGCCCTCTCCTTGGGCACCTGGCGCTGTGTGCGGATCGGTCAGGACGCTCGGTTGCAAGTGACAGAAGAGGCACCCGATTTGGGGCAAGCACCCTGAAAGACGCTAGAGAACCACGCGTCGGCCCCCAGCTGACCCGATGGATCGGCTGCTCCTGGCCCCTCGTGCTCCTTCCTGCGTCTCGGATCTTGCTTCTCACAGTCTCCTTTCTTTCCTCCCAAAGAGCATGCACCGTGAAGGTCCTTTGGCGAGAGTTGTTGCCTGGACAGTCTCTCCATTTGCATTTATTGAAAAGTATCTTTATTTCACACTTCTCCTTGAAATACTCACTAGTTTTATGTCTATATTGACTGTTATTTTCTCTAGACCTCCCACTGCCTTTGTGTGTGTGTGTGTGTGTGTGTGTGTGTGTAGTACTAGGGGTTGAACCCAGGGGCATTCTACCGCCAAGCTTCAACCCCAGACCTTTTTAGTTTTTGTTTTGAAACAAGGTCTCACTAGGTTGCTGAGAGTCTAAGTTGCTGAGGCTGTCCTCAAACCTGCGATCCTCCTATCTCAGGCTCCCAAGTACTGGGATTACAGATGTGCGCCACCACTCCTGGCTTCCCATTGCCTTTGGCCAGTCCCTCTCCTCCCTCTAAGTCCCCCATTTCCTTTCTTCTCCACCCCACCTCTTCCCAGTTTTCCTGCTTAGGGATGACCGTGCTTCTCATTTCACTGAGAAAATGGAGTCAGTCAGAAGGGATCTGCTACAGATGCCCACCCACCTGCACCTCACCATCTGTTGCTGCAGGCGACAACCCTAAAGCCAGCTCCTCACCCTGTGCACCAGGTCCTGTCCCCTGCCCAGCTCAGTGACATCCTTCCTGTGAGTCTCACCATGGGGTCTTTCCCTTCAGCCTTCAAGTTTGCTGTTGGTCTAAATTTGGGTTCCCCAGAATCAGACGTGGACACAGAATGTATTAGTTAGCTTTTTCTTTTTCATTTCTGTGACCACAGTACCTGACAAGAACAACTTAGAGGAGGAAAAGTTGATATTGGCTCACAGTTTCAGAGGGTCGGTCCACAGCCTGCCGACTCCAGGGCAGAAACATCATGGCGGCAGGCGTGGCGGAGGAAAGCTGCTCGGCTCACGGTGGCTGGAGGCAGAGAGAGCTAGAGGAGGGGGCCAGGGACGTGCCTATCCCCAAGGCCAAGCCCGCAGTGTCCCACCTCTGAACCTTGCTGCACTCGGGACAGGAGTTCAACACATGAGCATTTGGGGAGACACTCTAAACCCAAGCCATCACACAGCTTCCAGTGAGACTGGCTTCTTTGGGGGGTGCAGGGAAGGGAGTATCTTGGATGGAGTCAACTCTGAGTTGAGTCAGTGAAGCACAGGGAGAGAAAAGCATGATTGAGCAGGGGGAGGAGATCCCTGAAGACCTGGCCCATCTCACAGGGAGCCCTGGAGTAGGGGTGGCCCTGCTGAGGTGTCCTGAATTGAGGAGAGGGGCGGCCCAGGTGTTTGTACTCCACACACATCAACCGTTGGAGGTGCCCTGATCTCCATCCAGGAACATGACGGGGGGGAGGGGGGTTGAAGCAGGCATCTGGGCCATGAACCACAGAATCCACTATAGCAAGGACCCAAGAGCGGGTACACCCAGTGATGAATCCAGTTTTATACCCTGCAAAAGTAACTTTTTGAAAATGAAGGCAAAATGAAGTTTTTAAGACATCATCAGACTTGTGCTACAGAAAATATTAAAGGAGTTATACAAGCAGAAAGAAAATGATACCAGATAGAAAGGGTTACACCTGCCCTGTCAGTAGAAGGGAGTCTGGATGTTCATGGAGCCCACAGGGATGGCATCATTGATTCCCACCAGCCAGAGTGGACAGTTCTTGCTGATCCCTGGGTACTCAGTAGACACTGGCAGAGCCATACTTTATGGTGTGTCTGAAGGCTGCTCTAGACCTGCCCCTGACAAGCCAAAATCAAACCTGCAGTTCTATACCCTGCAAAAGTAACTTTTTAAAAATGAAGTTTTTAAGCCGGGTGTGGTGGCGCACTCTTGTAATCCCAGTACTTGGGAGGCTGAGAGCAGAGGATCCGGGTTCGCGGCCAGCCTCAGCTACTTAGTGAGGCCCTCTGCAACTTCGTGAGACCTGGTTTCAAAAGAAAGTATAAAAAATAGGGCCGGGGGTGTAGCTCGGAGGTAGAACGCCCCTGGGTTCAATCCCTGGTACCGCAAAAAAAAAAAAAGACGTTTTTAAGACATCATCAGACTTGTGCTACAGAAAATGTTAAAGGAGTTATACAAGCGGAAAGAAAATGATGCCAGATAGAAAGCTGGGTCTACAAAGAGGAGTGGGAATGATGTGATGGTTTGAATACAGAATATCTCCCAGGAGAGCGCACGTGTTGGCTATGTGAACATGTTCAGAGGTGAAATGATTGAGTCAGGGCTCTACTCTTATCAGTGGATAAGTTCGTTTATAGATTAATACATCGAATGGTCTTACTAGGTGGTAATGTAGGCAGATAGGGTGTGGCTGGAGGAGGAGGTGGATCACTGGGGGCATGGCCGTGAGGACTGTATCTGTTCCTGGCCATTTCCTGTCTGTCTCTGTTTTATGGCTGCCATGGGATGAGCTGCTATCCTCAGCCACTGGAGGATGTGCCATCATGAAGTCTGCCTTGGAGTTGGCCAACTATGGACTGTACCTCTGAAACCATGAGCCAAATAAACCTTTCCTCCTCTATGTTGTTCATGTCATGTATTTTGGTCACAGTGATGAAAATGTGGATGGTGAATATGTAGATAAATGTGAAAAAAAATCTTAAAAAGCAAATAAAAACCCACTTGAAAATGGTTATTTGTAATGACATATGTGGCATTTTGGTGGTTCATAAATGTTATTAAAAACCTTTGATTAGATATATTCAACTTATAGTGATACATGATAAATGATCATTTCATCCAATTACCATAACAATAAACCTTTGAATCTATACTCTGAAGGAAACAGTGTTTGCTATGTGCCCCTTCACACATTTTGTCTATTAAATATATAAAAACATACAAACACACATGAAATATAAATTGGTGTATACATATGGTGTTTCACATTATTCTGCTCTATGTCTTTAAGAAATTTATTAAATGACTTGTCTTTTAGTTTCCTTAAAAGAGAACTAACCATTTAAAACAAACACAAGCTGGGCATGGTTTCACATGCCTGTAATCTCAGTACTTGGGAGGCTGAGACAGGAGGATCACAGGTTCAAGGCCAGCCTCAGCAACTTAGCAAGACCCAGTTTCAAAAATAAAAATAATAAAATAGGGCTGGCAGTGTAGTTCAAAAGTAGAATGCCATGAGTTCAATCCCCAGCACTACAAAAAGATAAAGAAAAACAAAAAAACAAAACAAAATAATAACAATGTACTTTGGAGTTTATTACATGTTGAAAAGTATGTATGACAACAACTGTACAGAGGATGGCAGGGGTAAACGCAAACATATTGTTGTGGAATTCTTGCATCATATATAATATATAATTCTTATATAATCATATATAATTCATCATATATAATTCTTATATAATGTCATTTGAAGATAAGTTAGGTTAGATCATAGAGTAAACCCTAAAAATTAGAGATATAGTTTATTAGATATTAGTAAAGAAAATGGAATCCTACAAAGTAATTCTAAAGAAGGAAAAAAGGGGGGAGGAACAAAGAACAATGGGACAAATAAAAAATAACAACAAGATGATAGACTTAAACCCAATGATATTGGTTAATTATATTAAATGTAAAGGACTAAATATATCAATACAAGGAAGAGACATTGGAAAATAAGGCAAGATCAACCTATATGTTGTCTATAAGAAACCCACTTTAAACATACAAAAATCAGTTGTATGTGTATATGCTAGCTATGTACAGCTAGAAATTGAAATAAAAGCTGTACCGTGTCACAGAAAAACTATATAATTAAAAACCATAAGGACCATACGATGCTGAAAGGGCAGAGGAACCACTTTGAAATAGCTCCCAATGGCCAAAGTTGAACAAATTTGAGAACAAAATAAAAAATAACAATATTGGATTATAACCCAAAGAATAAAATATCTGTCAGTCCACACTGATAAAATAAATAATAGAATAAATAAATAAATTGGAGAAAAGGAATAATACCTCTTTATAGAAGAATTCTATTAATAAATGGATAGGAATGAGGAAAGAAATCACTGTTAAAAGTCCACAAGTTACACCAACAGATGCTAAAATTAATGGACAAAAGTTTCAGAAGGAAGAGAACATTTACACAGTCTCAATGTATTCCCCCTCGTAACTAATTAATAATTTTAAAAGAAAAATAATATCCATACAGTAGAGAAATATGACAGACATCATCTTTACCAAGTTATCAAGATGTGGTAGCATTGTAAACTCTTTAACATGAAGTTCCAAGAAGTGTACATCACTCTTAGTATTCTCAATGACACACAACCTCCAGTAATCATGAGAAAGCATAGGTTATACACAACTGAGGGACATTCTTCTAAATATCCGACCACTACTCTTCCAAAAAGACAAGTCGTGAAACAGGGAAATACAGAACTACCCCAGATTGTAGGAGACTAAGGAGATGTGGCAAATAAATTCAATGTGGGATTCCGGATTGGATCCCACTTAGGAAATATAACACTTGTGGAAAAACTGGTAAAATCCAAATAAAGTCTGTAGTTAATTGTATTGTAACAATGTTAACTTCTTGGTTTTCATAATGGTACTAAGATTATATAATATGTTAATATTAGGGCAAGCTGGGTGAAGGCTATATGAGAATTCTCTGTACTGTCTATGTAGCTCTTCCGATATTTTAAAATTATCTCAAAATCAAAAGAACTTTGAAAATAATGCCACTTCCACTAGCATAAAATATATGAAATGCAAAACTATGAATTCCACAAACATGTCGTGAGGCCTGTATAATAAAAACTCCAAGACATTTTGGGGGAAATTAAAGATAGCACAAATAAATGAAGCAGTACACATAGTGTCATAGATCCAAAGACTCAGTATCGTTAGATGTCAATTCTGTTCTTGACAATCTGTAGGCGACCTAATCCCAATTAAAACTGCATCTATCTTTTTGCAGAAATCAACAAACCGATTCTAAAATGTATCTAGAAAGGCAGTGGGCATAGAATAGCATACACAACTGTAAAAGAACAAAGTGGGAGATTTATAGGAGATCCAATGTTAAGAACTATCACAAAACTATAGTAATCAAAGTAGTGTGGTATCAGTGTAAGGATCAATCAATGCAGTTGAATAATGAGCCTAGAGACAGACACATGTGTATATGTCTACATATCTGTACTCCACGGGATGGGGCCGAGCTAAATTACTGGGGAAAGTCTTCAACACAAATGGTGCTGGAATAATTGGCCATCCATAAACAAAAATATAAAAATGCATTTATATGTAAAGATGCTCTATAAAAATATTAATGTAAAATATAAATCGCAGTACATGATTGTTATCAAAATTATAATAATATTAATTATAATATAAAATAAATGTGTTTATATCACAAAATGTAATCATAATTATATTAATAATAAGTTATCATTAAAATAAAGCTTCTATAAATGTAATATTTATACATTATAAATACAAAATATAGCATTTATATAAAAATACAAACTTCAATCCCTTTGTCACATAATACAGAAAATTTAACTTACAATGGACTTCAGACCTAAACACAGACATCTGAACTATAAAAGTTCTAGATACCATATTTGTAATTTTGGGGTAGCTGAAGCTTTCTTAACTCAAATACCCAACAATACATAAAAGTAAAACTTGATAAAAACGGATGTCATTAAAGTGAACACTCTACCTTCCGAAAGATGTGTTAGGAATGTAAAAAGACAAGTCAAGGCTGGGAGAAGTACTTTTCATCTGTACTGTGATAAGGACCTACAATCAGATTACATCAACAATTCTCACAACTCAGTAACAATGCGACAGACGTCACCGGGCGCAGAGGGGCGCGCCTGCGGTCCCAGCACTCAGGAGGCTGAGGCAGGAGAATCCCACGAGCCCAGGAGCCAGGGGACTCCATCTCAACACACACACATACACACACACACACACACATACACACACACACACACCACACACATTGACTAAAATGTTGGCCAAAGGAATCGAACCGACATTTCACAAATGAAGATGTACAAATGGCCGATCAGCACCGGCTGCTCCTCCACCCGCAACGCTCCTTTCCCACTCGTCTGTCTCTCTAATTCCTTCACGTCCCTCCAGTCTTCCGTTAGATTTCACCTTGTCTGTGAGGCTCTGCTGACCTTGTGTTGCATTCCAAATGCTGCCCGTGTCTCCAGCCACGCACCCCTGGTGTCCGTCCTGTTCTTTCTATTCCCCGCAGTGCTTGTCCCTTCCCCACACCCCATCAGGCTGGCTCCTCTCTTCCCTTTGAGGCTGCAGAAGGGTCTTATTTTTTTTTTTTTGACTGATGTATCCCAAGGGTGGACAATAGTATCTGGCATCTAGGAAGTGCCTGACAAATATTTATCTTATAAATTAAATTTATAAACTTATAATAAAGCTTATGCTTCCCATTTGTCTTGGGCATCCTCAACTTTTACTCTGATATGTCGAAGCATGGATTCATTTTTTTATTTACTGTGCTACAGATTCACTATGCTTCTGGAATCTTAGGATTCACATCTGGAAAATTTTCAGCTGTTACAGCTCCATAATCCCCCCGCCCAGCCCTGTTATTTCTAGTGTCTTCTAGAACATCAATTAGATGTATGCTAGATTATTAATTCTGTCTTTTCTCTTTGTGTGTCTCTGGGTGATCTCTTCTATTTTGCTTTTCGTTTTCCTCATTCTGTCTTCAGTGGGTTGACTCTGTTGTTTTACCAAATAGTGAGGATTTAATACCAAATAAGAGTTTCATAGTTTGTTCTGTGTGGTTCTTTTTCAAATTTGTTTAGTGTTTTTTTTTGATAGTATTCTGCTAATTGCCCATGGTTTTGGCTTTCAATTTAATTTCTCTCCACACTGAAAAGAATTATTTGAATTGCCTAGTCAGTAATTTCATTATGTGAAGTTCTCGGGGTTCTAATTTGGGATTGTGATCGCCTGTTAGTGGGTTTGTAGTTGTGGGATTCTTGTGAGGGCAGGTTGAGAGATCTGATTTTCTTTGAGCACCTGAATCCTACTCACTGGAAATATGTGTAGGTTAGTTTGACTGTTTGAGGTTTCCTGGACCACCACCAAGGTAGTATAAAGTCAAACCTTAAACTCTTGCAGAGTTAGACCCAGGGATATAGCTGATATAGGGGAGAGGGCCTTTTTCTAACAAGATCGCAGGTATAGACAGACAAGTTTGCTTGTTATCTTCATTTGCTTGCCAGCTGTATCAGTCAGCACAGCCCAGGTTCTGCTACAGTAACAAGCAGTCCCTGTCACTGGCTAAACCCAACACAGGCTTATTTCTGGCTCTTATAGCTCTTACAAAGTTGGCTGGGAATCTGCAACTCTCCAGGCACATGTCTCCCAAGGAGCATGAGCCAGGTTGTGACACAGCTCTGCCCTCTTAGCACTAGGTCTCCGTTGGCGCCTAGGGAGTGGAGGCAGATTGCGCCTGGCACTGGCTGTGAGTCGCTTTTGCCAAGAGGTGAAGCACATCTCCTCTCAAAAGCCTTTGGCCAGAGCCCACCCCGAGCCCGGTTCACTGCAGGAGGCAGAGAACGCGTTCATCTGTGGCCTGGAGGAGGAGACGTGTTGAAAACCAGGATTAGAAGAGCCCACCACACTGGGAGGCGGATTTGTTCTTGATCCCTTCCCCGGCAGGATGCTGGTTCCCACGTCCCCCCTCGCACGTGCACAAGACCACTCCTCTGCCCCTGGGCGGCTATGGAGATCCACAAGGACTGTCTGATGCCCAAGCTCCCTGTGGGTCCTGAGGGTAGCGCCTTGACAGGCTTACTGTATTTTATCCAGTATCCCCAGGCAGTTAGTTTCAGGAGATAAAAGTATCATTATTATCCACACTTTACAGAGGAGGAGACGAGGTGGATAGCTTTAGCAGCATGTCCGAACCATGCACTGGGGGCACCCTGGACACCTTGCTTCTCAGCCAGGCCTGTCTGACCCCACAGCCTTCTCGGGAGAGGGAGAAAGCTTGTCTGACATGCAACTCGGGCAAGCTTCCCAGAGGAGGCAACCTTTGACCTGGCCCAGAAGGATACGTGCTTAGCCAACAGGAGGGCGTGGCGGAGGACCCGGCCCATGCAAAGGCCTGGGGGTGTGAAAAAGTAGAGGCAGATGCTAGCTGCTCAATAAATATTTGCTGAATGAATGAATGAGGAAATAGCCAGCTAAAAGAACTAAAAGGGGCGGAATGACACCGTCAGAGAGCGGGAGTCAGTCTCTTGCAATGGCTGGCGCTTGACCCGCTCTTACTGACTGGGCAATTCAAATGATTTCCTACCTGCCCTTGCCTAATTCCCCAAGCTAAACAAACCGGGAGGAATGTGTGGGGGTGCCAGGGAATGAGTCTCTCTCCCAGTCTCTGCGGCAATTGCAGTTCCCTAAAATTACAAGCCTGTCTGATCTCATTAGCAAAACAAGCCTCAGAGAGGACCCAAGACAGAGGTGTCGCCCCGACAAGGAGTCGCTGAGGTCTTTTTCTGGGTCTCCAGCCCCCCGGGGGTGCTCCCTCTGGCAGTTAAAGGCCCCTGGAGCTGATTCTCCTGGGCCTGGTCCACCAGCACGCCTGGGGAGGGAGACAGAGCAGAGGGAAGTTCCCGGCCGAGCCTGGACTTCGGTCAACCCCCCTGGCTTCATAAACACCCTGCCCTGCATGTATTACAATGAGGGAACTTGAGCCAGGGCCCGGAGGAATCAGGCGATCCGGGGAGGCCAACACAGACGGGAAACCCAGCGGAGTGGGTCTCCGGTGACAAGTGACAGAGCCACGGGGCGCTGAGTGAGGGTAAAGAGCAGGTCCCCGACCCGACCGAGGGCCTCGGAGTTTCAGGTGATGAGGCAGCTGACTAGATTTGAGCTTGCGGGATAAAATCAAGACGTCTTATTTGCAGAGTAAAGCCAAGGCTCTCCTGGGAATGTGTGGAAGACAGAGGAGCCGCTGTCCGCTCCCACGGGAGGCTGTTTCGCAAGAGCGGCTCTTCTCTGTACGATCCCCTCCCGGGCCCAGCTGGAATGCGTGCCCCGGCACACATTGGCTTGAGCAATCCTCCTTAAAGCCCCGAGCAGTAGGTATCATTCTCCGTGTTTTTCACATGAAGGATCGAAGATGTTAAGTAATTCGCCCCAGGTCACTCAGCTGGTAAGTGCGGCCTGGGGACCGGCTCATCCGCGAGGGCGGCACGCAGAAGGAATGTCTGTCTCCACTTGATCCTTTAGAGGCCTAAGGACATCTATCCACCTTTGCCCCGAGCAGAGGAAACATTGTGGAAGTATTTAGAGGTTTATTAAAAATGTTTTTTTTCTTTTTATTATTAGGGTGGAAGGGCCTTCTGAGAGTCACAGTGCCGGGCTCAGGGATTCTTCTAGTTTTGGTACTGGGGATTGGGCCCAGGAGCATTCTACCTTTGAGCTATACCCCAGGCCCTTTTTATTATTTTATTTTGAAATGGGGTCTCGCTAAGGTGCTGAGGGCCTTGCTAAGTTGCTGAGGCTGGCCTTGAATCTGTGATCCTCATGTCTCAGCCTCCCAAGTACTGGGATTACAGGTGTGTGCCACCATGCCCGGCTAGCTATGAGGGCTTCTAATGGCCCAGGCCTAGGGAAGCAGGTGGCAAGGTGACTTTAAGGAGGGGGATGATGAGAGGCAACCGCATGGCTGCAGGTGGTGTCCGGACATATGACATCAAACACAGTTATGCTACGAGCGCTAGCAGATGAGCCACCCCGGAGAGCAGCCCCTTTCTCCAGTCCCCAAACACACGCACATCTCCTGCACCTTATCGTCCCATGAGTCACCGCTGCTCCTGCCCTGTGGCTGTCCCTGCCCAGGCTGGGGACATGCAGGCCCAGGCTTGGTCCCTGTTTCTCTACTCTCATCCTGTCCGTGGGATACTGAGGCACGTGGACCGGCAGGGCGGGAGCATGTTGGCCGTGAGACCCGCAGGCTGGGTGAGCTGCAGGGTCCTGGTTCGATGCCCTGGGCCACACGCAGATGCAACCGCTGGCTCAGCCTGGAGCCCCCATGGGCAGTGTGGGGACCATCCCACCTACCTGGAAGGCTCTTGATCTATTGAACCCAAATTCTTAGTCCAAAATTGATATTAACTTTAATGGTGGAAGTAGGACAATTGACATAAAAATAAGTGGGGGAATTAAAGGTAGAATTTTTGTACTTTCAGATTTTTGTTTTTTTATGTTATTGGAGCATGGAAATAGAGTGATGTGGAGTAAATTAGTTGCATATAAAATGCGGGTAAGCTGGGCATGGTGGTGCACACTTATAATCCCAGTACTTGGGAGGCTGAGTCTGGAGGATCCGGGTTCGAGGCCAGCCTCAGCTACTTAGTGAGGCCCTCTGCAACTTAGCGAGACCCTGTTTCGAAATAAAGAAAAATAATAGAGCTGGGGGTGTGGCTCGGAGGTAGAATGTCCCTGGGTTCAATCCCCAGTACTGCCAAAAAAAAAAAACCCCAAAAGAAAGAAAAAAGCAGATAAAATCGATTCAGGAGTGCTGTGGCAGGGATCCCCAAGGAGAACGCGCTTTCTTAGGCAAATGTCCACCGTATATGACCGGCATGCTGTCATACCGTATATGACCGGCACGCTGTCATACCGTATATGACCGGCACGCTGTCATACCGTGGCGTTGAGAGCGGGGCGGGTGGGGTCTAAGTGGAGGAGGCAACTCCCAGTTTGGGTTCACAGATTCATCTGCAGAGGACCTGAGCCCTGGCTGCAGCTGGAGGTAGAGGTGGGGTGGATCTAGGAGGATCTAGGATCAGTCTCTAAAGTCGGGGACTGCTAGGAGAATACGGGAGCTCTGGTGGAATGCTGCCCCTGTGCTCATTCAGTCATACTTGTTGTTTTTGTTTTCACAAACGTTTCCTTTTGGAATAATAGATTCACAGAAAAGTTGCAAAGATAGCACAGAGAGTTCCCTTACCCCCCCACTTACCCCTGCCCCCGAAGCTCCGGCTTTCCCTTCGGTAGCCATTCTATTATTACCATGGTCCCTTTGTCAATGCTGAGATACTGACATCGGGTGTGATTATTAAATCGACTGCAGACTTTATTTCGATTTTACCAGTTTTCCACGAATGTCCTTTCTCTGTTCCAGGATCCAAGCCAGGGTACCACATTGCAGTTAGCTGTTACATCCTCTGATCGGTGTCACATGGTTTTTGTTTGTGTGTTTTTGGTATTGGAAATTGAACCCAGGGGCGTTCTACCTGTGAGCTACACCCCAGCACTTTTTATTATTTTATTTTGAAACGGGGTCTCACTAAGTTGCAGAGGGCCTTGCTAAATTGCGGAGGCTGTTCTTGAACCTGCGATCCTTCAATCTTAGCTTCCCAAGTACTGGGATTACAGGTGTGTACCGCCACACCTGGCTTCACACGTTTTTTTTTTTATAACCTTTGGGCCCAGGCTAGGACCAGAGATGTGAGAGAAGAGGGCTTTGGCCCAGGCCACTCTAGGGCCAGGGTTCGGGCGGACACTGGAACTCCCTTCCAGGGTGGCGGAGAGCTCTCAGCCAGGCAGATGATGACTTTGCAGTTGCTTTGAAAATGTCTGTGTGGGGGAAGGGTTCTGATTGAAAAACCAGCTCGAACAATAACACCCAGCACTGTATTTTGATGGGATAATTGTTTTATATTTATAAAGATTCTTAATTATCCCAGCAAATGCATTTAGCTCGCTTGGTAATTGAATTAAGGAAAATGTCTTTTCAAGCATTGTGTGGCATTGCTATATTAAAAAAAAGAAGAAAGGCTAACTTTAAAGTACTTCCCTACACAACCTAGACAAACTCGTTATTACCCTACCCTGGGCCATTCCACAAAGGCCGCACTTGGCTCTAGGGAGCAGGCTCTGCTTTGGAGACACTGAGTTGAAAGCGCCAGAGGCAAGGGTGGACATTTCCTTCCTTCGGGAAGCCTTTGCCGATTCCCTCCCCACACCCTGGACGTACTGCTGTTTCTGTGCTTAGCTGGTTTATGGTTCTCTCCAAGTCTGTCTTTTGCCTCCTTGGCCCCCTCCCTGTCCCCAATGTCTCCAGAGCTTGGACTGGTGACTTGCTGCTTCTCCAACTCCCAGTGCGCTGAAGGTGCACTCACAGATCCCCAGCCGAGGGAATTACCGCCGCCCTGCACATCCCTGAACTCTCTCCCTTCCCTTTCCCCCTCCTCCTCCTCCTCCTCCTGCTCCTCCTCCTCCTCCACTTCCTCCTCCTCCTTCTCTTCCTCCTCCTCTTCCTCCTCCTCCTCCTCTTCCTCCTCCTCCTCCTC
>PVJS01002077.1:35385-69923 GCA_004027185.1 Glis glis | reverse complement strand
CAATGTCCTTTCAAGGCTTTCTCTTTGGATGGACACATTTTTAGCATGCTGCATCAGCCATGGTTGCAACGGGCAAGTTCCCGGCAGGTTGGCAGGGTTGGGGTGTGTGTGTATGGGGGAGCCCGGCCTCCGTGGCCTGAAACTCTTGAGCTTACCAGGCAGCTCCAGGGGTGAGCTGCAGAGATGAGAGGAACGCAAACAGCTAGGCCCTGAACTTTGAAGAAAAATCAATATCCAGCAGGAGTTTATTGTATCATAAATGCCCCCGCGCCCCCGCGAGCTCTGCCGATTAGCGCTGCCCCGCGCCTGCTCCCTGGCGCGGCCCGTCTGAGGTCACAGAGGGAGCAGGAGCGGCGCCTGTGCCCGGAAAACGTCTTATGCTCCCACGTTCTTTTGGAAGTGCATGAATTCAACAAAGAGTCCCTAAGTGCCCACTCTGCCCAGGTGCCGGCTGGGCTCCGGAGACCCGCCTGTCAAGCCGCTGCACGCGATGTGCACATACGGCCACCGTGACATCGGCGTTGACCGGGGAAAGGAAATCAGGCTGATACCTGTGACCCGCTAGGCGAGGGATGGAGAGCTGCGGGGGGCGGGGGAGGGCCGCTCCTGTCTCGCTCACGCCAGCGCCCAGGGTGCCCACAGAGCTGCAGACCGCAGCATCCCCAGCGTCCCGGTGGCCTGCGGCCGCTCCTCGTGTGGCCTCCCTCGCAGCCCGGTGGCCTCTCCCCACCCTCTCGGCTTTTCTGTATCCTTCCTCCTCCTCCTGTCTCCTTCCCAAGCCGACTCCTCCATGCCCTGCAGATGTGTGCAAAGGGACACCAGGGTGCCCCGCCACCAACGGCCCCATTCTCTTTCATTTCTTAGTCAGAAACACCAACTGTCCAGCTTATGCGTCAGCCGTCCGGAGTGGGAGCCACCGACTGATGCAGAATGGGTGGCCTGGGACGTGGCGGCTGGGACTGTCATGGGCAGCCATGGGACGAGGCCTGGCATTGAGTCCCGCTCCACCCCTTACTGGGGTACGTCCTTGGGCAAGTCCTTTACCATCTGTGTTCCTTGGCTTTGTCACCTGTCACCTAAAGTCTGGTGGTGCCCAGGAGGGGACGCGTGGAGCTAGGTGGCACCTGCACACAAACCCACGAAGGGGCCGCTGATGGCTGTGGAGTTCCACCCACAGTCCCGGATCTGGCGGCCTCAGGAACACCTCCCAACACCCAGCCGGGCAGGGGGTGCGAAGGGGGCTGCACCTTCCACGAGGACCGGGAGATGGCCGACAGCTGCCCGCGAGGAGGGTTTCAAAGGGCAGCTCCGGGGCGAGCCGATTTTATAGAAGTCCACATCCTTCCTGAGTCTTGGATTACCACACAGCCCCTGAGAACTCAGGCGCCCCGTTCACACCCTGTAAATACATAAAATACTTTTATGTATTTACGATTTAGCTTAAATTTTTACCCAGAGAAGTTTTCAAAATGTAACATGTGTTAGTCACTGTGTGAGTTGCGAAACCAAGGAAATACCTCTACAGCGCTGGCCTCGACAATGTAGTCTGCAAAGCTTGGGGGGAACAAAAATAACGTTCTCAGCGTCTCCATCGCCCAGGGCAGGAGGCCGGAGCTCCGGGCCCACGGGCGGCTGATGTGTGGGTGCGGGCCGAGTGGCTGCAGGTTGAGCTCAGCCAGGGGGTGGTGAGAGAGAGAGAGAGACGGGGGATCGGGGCTCTGGGTCTGCCATTCGCTATCCAGGGGATCTTGGGAGGGTTCCCGACTCCCCTGTGCAGGGAGAGGGAAGGGGACATGCCCCAGGTGGCCCCAGGCAGCCTCAGGGGCTGCTGTGTGGCAGGAGCGTCCAGGATGGGGAGGGAGGCGGCCACTGGACTCTTCGCAGCTGTGCGGCTAGCTTGAGTTTTCTAAACACAACAAGCCCGCGTCTCCCCACCGAGCTGCGAGCCCGCGGGTGGCTGGATGGACATGTAGTTTCTGGATGTGACATGAAAGTCAGCATCCGCCTGCTCGTGCTCTGACTTCCCTGCGTTTGTTTTTCTTGCTCTAACAGTCTGAAATATTCCCAGTCCTGTTTATGTTGAGGCAGAATACGTGGGAGCTGAGTGCTGGGGCCCCGGGGTCCACTGGGCCCCACCTCCACTGTCCTTCCGAGAGGCGCCCAGCTGCAAGACCCACTCGTGTGCCCCTGACCCAGGCCCCGAGGAGCCTGAGCCTGAGCCAGCCCAGCCCAGCTCTCCGCAGAGGAATCGGCCCAAGCCCGGCTTCCAGGACGGCACCTGCTCCACCTGGAGTGCCTCTGCCCATCAGCTCTGGGGGCTGCAGAGGAATGACCTCTGACCCTCACGACCACCAGAGAGAAGGGATTGTAATTATTCCCATTCTGCACATGGGGAAACTGAGGCTTGGCCATAACCCATCTGCCCGAGGTCACGTGGGCAGCGAGAGATGGAGCTGGGCCTGAGGACAGTGACTACTGCCATTCTGCATGTCCCTCCGTTATCCACCAGGCCCCAGTTCTCACTGCGACACCAAGCCTCCGCCCCCTCATGCCAGGGCTTATAGTGCCTGTCCCTGGCTCTGTCTGGGTCTCCTTCCCGGCTTGAATTACATGCCACCTCTTGCTCCTGTCCTGCTGCCTGGTTGTCCCTGTCTCGCCTGCCCCTCTGGACTGTGGACCTGGAGAGGCTGAGGTGCGGCAGCCGCTGCCCCAGCCTGGCCCAGGGCGGCCCGCTCCTTGTTATTCTCCGAGGCCTGCCTGCACGTGTCTGGGCACAGGGGATCGGGCCCTCCTCCGCCTCCAGGTCCTTGGCTGGCCAGCATTTCAAATGATATTGTTTCATATTAAATTATTTTAAATTCCATGGACCCTGGTTTCACAATCAAATAATTCGATCTTGTTTACAAATGGAATTTTTACTTTTTGACGGTTTCTAGCTCTGCTGGGCTGGATGGTCAGTGAAAGCGTGTCCTCTCATGCCCTCCAGCCCGTCTCTGTTGTCTTTCCCGGGACACCGTGGAGTCCCAGCCCCGGCCCCCAGGATGGGAGGCGGGTGAGGAGGGTGGGCGCCCGCCAGGGCTTGGAGCGAGGGCTTCTCTGCTTCCCTCTGCCTCTGCCACCTCCCGGTTCAGGCTGTGAGAAATCCCACAAATATGAAAGCTGGAAGGGATGCTTGCTACCTGCCACCCCAGGACCCCTTTTTGCAAATTAGCATGCTAAAGGCACAAAATCCCAGTTCCTGTCGGGCATGGTGGAGCACACCTGTAATCCCAGTAATTGGGAGGCTGAGACAGGAGGATCACAGGTTCGAAGGCAGTCTCAACCACTTAGGGAGGCCTTCAGCAACTTAGCAAGATGCTGTCCCGAAATAAAAATAGGGCTGGGGCTGTAGCTCAGAGATAGGATGCTCCTGGGTTCAATCCTTGGTATAAAAAAAAAAAAAATCCCAGTTCCCATGGCTGAACTGAGGACCCAATGCCGGGTCCTTGGATGCCACCCTCCGGGGCCGTCCCTTTTCCTCCATCCCCGACCTCACTAAGTCCCATCTGCCCTGAGCAGTGGAGGCTCGGATGTGGAAGGTTTGACCTCCCTGACTTCTAGGGTTTCTCCACCCAGGACTGGGGGTGGGGGAGGGCAGAAAAAGATGCCCTCGAATGGGGCGGTGGCTAGGTGGGCCATGCGAGGCTGGGAGGGGCCACGTGGGCAGGTGGAGACAGCAGGCAGGCGGAGGGCACGACATTTACTGCAGATGGAGGTCAAGCTTGGCGGCTGCCCCGAGTCCACCGCTGGAGGACAATCAGGGTGTTTAACCAATGCGCTAAGCGTCAGCTTCTCTCTGTGAGTCCCCGCGTCACCTCCGTGGCTGCGTTAGTCAAGTTTCTCCCGAGACACAGAGCCGATGGAACCCATGTGTATATAGAAAGAGATTTATTACGAGGAACAGGTTCATGGGATTACAGAGCTGACAAGTCCCGAGACCTGCAGCGGGCAGCCAGAGACCCAGGGGAGGTTCCAGTCCAAACACTTGCAGACCGAGACTCAGAAAGAGCCTGCTAGGGACTGGATATTTGTGTCCCCCCACCCCCAATTCCTGTATTGAAATCCAACCCCAAATGTGAAGTGTTTAGGAGGTAGGGGGCTTGGGAGGTGGTGAGGACATGAAGAGGGAGCCCTCCCAAATGGATCTGCGCCCCTGTAAGAAACACAGAGTTGGGCACAGTGGCACATGCCTGTAAGCCCAGTTGGTACTTGGGAGGCTAAGACGGGAGGATTGCAGGTCTGAGGACAGCCTCAACAACTTGGCGAGGCCCTATTTCAAAAGAGAAAATAAAATAGGACTGGGGTGTAGCTCAGGGTTCAATCAGGAGGAGGAGGAGGAGGAGCTCAGAGTGCCCGCGCTCTCTCTCTCCCTCTCCCCCAGCCCCGAGTTAGGATGGAGAGAAGGCAGCTGTTGGTAAACCAAGACTCAGATCCTCAGTAGAACTGGCTGGCAGGCACCTTGATCTTGGACTTCCAGCCTCCTGTACCATGAGAAATAAATGTTGCTTAAGCTGCCTGGTCTTTGGTAATTGGCTAGAGCAGGTGGAGCAGATGGAGCAGACTAAGACAGAGCTAATATAAAAAACAGATATCCCAGCTCCCGGTCTTCAGGTAGGAGGAATCCTCTGTTACTTGGGAGAGCATCCATTTTTTTGTTTTATTCAGCCATCAACTGATTGGACAGGGCTCACCCATATTAGGGAGAGTAAACTGCTTTACTCGTCTATCTGTTCCAACATTAAACTCATCCACAAACACCCTCATGCAAATACCCAGCATAACCTTTGATCAGTTGACACATAGACTTTACCATCAGAGAGGCTGCCTCTGTATCACTGGAAGTGCATGGGGCCTCCCTTCTGGAACTTTCTTTAAGTGAGCAATGGTATAGTGGCAGACGGGCCTCACTGTTTTGTGGTCACTTGGATGGGTGACCTGGATTGGCCCCATCTGCATCCCTGCCGGGCTTGGCTTGGAATGGCATCTGGCTGTTTCCACAAGCCGGCCGGCTCTCTGAGGTTAGAGATGAACCTGCTGGGGGGTCACACAGATGGGCCCTGTCTCTGCAGGCCACGCTCAAGCGCCCAAGGCTGGGGTGCGAGCCACCCCGGGATGCAGAGGGTTGACTCAGGAAAGCACGAGAGAAAGTTACTTGATAATGTCCGAGCCGACTTTCCTCGGCTCAGCGGCAGGCACTTCATTCTATAGAATATTCTGGAGGATGGACGCAGAGCGGGCCTGCTGAGGCACCAAGGGGCAGGCTGCAGACTGGCTTATTTTCCCAGGGCATCCGGAGTTGTCTCTGAGCCCTGGCACCATCTATGACCCCGAGGGCCCTGCGTGGCCCCTCACGGCTGTTCCCACGTCGGCTCCTGGGAACACGCCCGGTTTCAGAACTCGGGCCCACAAATCCACGGAGATGCTCTACGGGTAACAAAACAGCCAGATTGGAAAAGATCCAGCCCGGGGTGACACCAGGGCTGGCAGGGATGGGGAAAGGGGACGTTCACCCACGTCAGTGGAAGCCTAAATCCAGGAAAATTAAAAATGCATTTGCAGCATGGGCCAGAATCGGCTGGTCCAGCCCCCATGTGTTGGTGACGGTGAAGGATGGGGACATGGGACCTGAGGTTTGCGTCCACACGGTAGCCCTTAAGAAAGAGCATGTCGCATCTGTCTGCACGGGTTGGGGTGGGCGGATCTCTAAATCAACAAGGTGAAGGAACCAAGTCTGACCCATTGGGGTTAAAAAAGAAAAAAAAACTAGATGGTGTCCACACTTCTGGAAGGATAAGTAGGGACTGTGTCGCTACTGAACACAGGTCCCTCTGTGCCAGGAACTCAGTGGGTGTGGGATGCCCCTGGAGGGGGTGCTATCATTCTACCCACTTTCTGGATGGAGAGTCTGAAGTGAGCTGGGTATGGTGATGTATGCCTGTAATCCCAGTTACCTGGGAGGCTGAGACTGGAGGATCTTAAGTTCGAGGCTAGCCTCAGCCACTTAGCGAGACCTTCAGCAACTTAGCAAAATCCTGCTTCAAAATAAAAAATGAAAAAGGGCTGGGGGGGGTGTAGCTTAGAGATGGTATGCCCCTGGGTTCAATCCCCAGTACCGAGATATAAAACAAAAACAAAAAAAGAGGCTGAAGTGCTGGGAAGCGGAGGATGTGCCCCGGCCACGTGGGCCACCTGTGGTGGTGTGTGCACGTGGACCTGAGCTCCAACCCCTCTGCTGCATGTGACAATGACGTGGGCTGTGCTGGGAGAGGGGCCGGGGCCAGGGTAGGATATTCAGTTTTCATTTTTTACTTTCTCGTGTCCTCCGCATTTTCTTTCCAGGTGCACGTGTGACTTTATTTTAGGAAATATGAACAGGTTCTCTGGATAGGGGTAATGGGCCCCCCATTCTTGTATGATGTCTTTCTGTATTCAAAAGAAACACACAGTCATGTTGTTTTAAATTAAAACTCACCCTCCCCCAAAGAGAAAATACTGGGTCTGGTTGAAAAGGCAACCAGGACACTAGGAAAACGTCCCCAGTCGTGGCGGGGCACCTTGGTTGAGGAAGTCAGCTCTGTCTCCTGAGATACCCCAAACAGAAGGTTGTCGATGGACGAGGCGTGGACGAGGTCTCATCCGACTCCTCATGTCATAGGTGGGAAAGCGAGGCCAAGGAAGGGTTCTCCCTTGCTCTCCGTGTCACACGGGGTCCAGCTGGCACCAGGCCCCCGCCCCCACCCAGGGCCACTCAGCCGTTCCAACTGTAAGCTGGAAAAGACAAGAGCAACCAGTTAGTCCTGCACCATGGCTGCGCGCTACCCAGACCAACGATGCTCAGGAACTATATTTAGACCAGGACAGTATCCACAGACCACCCGGCAGCAGAACTGTCCCCCGAAAGGCCTGGCACCGGCCACGTCCTCGCCCGCCTCCGTCCCCCTCCGAGTCCCGCGGGCACTGGGGCTCGCGCCGCTTTCTGTCTCTCTGGACGGCGGGGAGTGACGTTGCCATTGGTGACTGCAGATCTCCCAGCAGCCTGTGCCGAGGGGCCGCTCAGGCTCCAATGAGGTTCGGGTTTCCACGGGAGACGACGGAGCCTCCGCGTGGCGGCCGTCCAGCTCTGCCCCCAGTCAGCTCCGTGACTTGTCAAAAGCCCCTCCTCCTGCACCTCAGTTTCTCCATCTGTAAAACAAGGCAGGTGGCCAGGTGGCCTTGGGCAGTGTGCCCCATCTGCAAAATACCTGGTCTTGCTCCTGCTTCAGGTCTCCATGGAGACCAGCCCGCCCATCCCCTTTCTGACCATGGAAGATGGTGGGCTCCAGCCCCAGGCCTCCTCCTGGCTGGTGGACTGGATTTTGGACCCAGGGATGTTGGTGATACAGCTACCCGTGAAGATAAAGACCTTGTTTTGCAGAGGAGGGCTGGGCTGTTGAGAGGCAGGAGCCGGCCCAGCCTGGCCGCAGCTGTGTCCTGGTGACCGCACTCGTGTCACAGTCACAGCACAGTCGCCTTGCTTCCCGGGAGCTTCCCTGTCCCCAGCGGGGGCCTCTTTAATCCCTCGTACTCAGGATTGAGCCCAGGGCATTCTGCCTCTGAGCTACACCCCCAGCCCTATTTTATTTTTTATTTTGAAACAGGGTTTCACTAGGTTGCGAAGGGCCTCGCTAAATTGCTGAGGCTGGCCGCGAACCTGCGATCCTCCTGTCTCAGCCTCTCATGTACTAGGGTTACAGGCCTGCACCACCACACCTGGCTCCTCTCCATTCTTGATGTCTGTTCACTTACAAAAGGGGATCCTTCACATCTGCCTTGGCCCCCAAACTCCAATAGTCCTGATGTCCCTGAACCCAGCCTCCTACCTGCTACCTCACTTCCAAAGGAGGCCTCAGACGCCGGGGCGAGGCCTCGGTGCCATGACCAAGGTCCCTCAGCGCTGTGCACGGCAGGCCGGGCCCAGCATGATGCCGCGATGGCCTGCAGGGCCAGGTGTAGACACAAGCGGTCTCCACCTGTCTTCTCCATCTTCCCTCACTGGGTCTGGTCCTTGGCCCTGGGGCATGGCAGTGGCCCTCCTGGGAATGCCCTGCTAGTGTGGACAGGGATCTGGGTGCAGACTCAGTGCTGACACTCTTCATGCAGAACCCATGGCCTTCAGGTGGCCGGGCTCAGAGCCCAGATATGGGGCTGGTAGGGACGGGCGTGGCCAATCGCCTGTGGCCTTTACCTGACACTTTCTGGCACCACTTTTGTTTTGGTACTGGGGATTGCACCCAGGGGCATTCTACTAACTCCAAGCTACACCACCAGCCCTTTTTTAATTTTATTTTTTTTGCGGTACCGGGGATTGAACGCAGGGGCGTTCTACCTCCGCGCTACACCCCCGGCCCTGTTTTTTATACTTTATTTTGAAACCGGGTCTCACGAAGTTGAGGAGGGCCTCACTAAGTAGCTGAGGCTGGCCGCGAACCCGGATCCTCCGGTCTCCACCTCCCAAGTACTGGGATTACAAGCGTGCGCCACCACGCCCGGCCTTAAATTTTTATTTTGAAACAGAGTCTTGCTACGTTGCTGAGGGTCTTACTAAGATGCCGAAGCTGGCCACGAACCTGCAATTCTCCTGTCTCAGCCTCCCAAGTACCGAGATTACGGGCGCGCACCACCACACCTGGCCCCGTCACTGCTTTTCTGAGGGTGAGCGACAGAAACTCAACTCAGGTGGCTTCAAGCAAAATTTACTGGTTCTCATAATCAAAGAGTTCAAGTCGGCTGTACCCTGCTGAAAGGACACCACCAATTCCGTCCAACGCTGTCATAAGCGTCAGTTATGGTAGTCATTTTTCTCCAGAGAAATGAAACCGATAGAATGCACACGGATCTTCTAAGAAACGGGCTCATGCAGTCAAGGGGTTGACATAGACCAGGAGAGCCCACCACGTTCCAGTATGAGCATGGGCAGGCTCGAGCCTCAGGAAGGGCATAATTAGGGGCTGAATGTTTGTGCCACCCCAAATTCCCATGTTGAAACCCAAACTCTGAAATGCAGGTGTCAGGAGGTGGGACCCTGGGAGTGATGCAGGCACAAACAGGGTCAGAGTCCTTCTAAGACGAGGCGCGAGACACCGGGTGTGGTGGTGCACGCTTATAATCCCAGTACTTGGGAGGCTGAGACCGGAGGATCGGGGTTTGCGGCCAGCCTCAGCTACTTAGTGAGGCCCTCTGCAACTTAGTGAGACCCTGTTTCAAAATAAAGAATAAAAAATAGGGCTGGGGGTGGAGCTTGGAGGTAGAATGTCCCTGGGTTCAATCCCTAGAACTGCAAAAAAAAAAAAATAATAATAAATTTAAAAAAAGAAGAAGAGGCGCAAGAGATCCCTGCGTGTCCCCAGGTGCGTCTGTGTTCTGAGCTCAGCTTTCTTCCTGGTCTTCCTTCTCCTGCAGGCTCCTCCCACAGTGGCAGCTCCTCCCACCAGCTCCACAATCTCGCCCCCCCCAGCTCCAGATTGGACTCTTGCCTGGCCCCACCCTTCCCTGTGTCTGGTGCCGAGACAATCACAGTCCCCACAGGGCTGCGGTGTGCTCCTGGGCCAGGTGCCAGTCGGTCACCTGTCCAGCCAGGAAGCCTGCTCATCAGCTCTGCCCCACCTCCATGGACTCCCTGGGGTACCACCCGGTCAACCCACAAAACCAGGGCTGTCCACTCCACCGTGCAAAAGAGTGGGAGTGAATGAGGGCTTTGGAGGGAGAGCAGGGCTGCAAGTTATGGAGACAGCGGCTGCTTCCGGCTCTCCTCTCCTAACTCCTGTCCCCGCAGGGGTCTCCTCAGGCCTGCAGTTCCTCCTGGGATGCCTGCTTGTCCCAATGCCCACACTCCCCAACTTGACCCCCAGAGACCACATCCATCCAGGCTCAACTCACTGGGAAATTGCCACCTGTGCCAGGGGGCAAACTTTGTCTTCCTGTTGCCACGTCCACTTGGTGTGTCTGAAGAGTCTCTCTTTACAGAGCATGGGGGACAGTGTGCTGGGTTGAAGAATGTCCCCCGAGTTCACATCCACCCAGACTGTGTAAGGTCCCATCTGTCCTCCCCCACCCCCTGTTGGGTCGTGTGCTCCTGCACAGGAGGTAGGGACGGGGCGTCATCATCTCTGATCGCCTGGGGACGTCCTGGTGGTCAAGGGAGCACAGTGCTCTTTCTAGAATGCTTGCCCCCAAGTGCAAGTGAAGAGCTGCCCTGGGAAGCCACCAGCAAGGGACAGCAGGTGGCAGGGAGTGGCGGCCACGGAGGCTGCAGGTGAGCCGCAGACCTGAGCCAGGTGTGTGATTTTGTGACGCCCACATGTGGTGGTGGACAGATGTCAGGGAGTCACCAGTGTCCAGGCTCCAGGGGGCGGGGCGAAGCTCAAAGGGCAGCTTGGAATGTGGACGCTGGGTGGGTCAGTGGGCACCGGGGCAGGCGCTGACTCGGTGAAGACCGTCTTCTCCATGGGACTGCAGAGTCAAAGCATCCGCCGGAGGAGGCTGGGAGGCTGAACTGTCAGGGCTCCTCTCCACCCCGGGCCCTGGGGCTCCACTGGGAGGGCAGCGAGTGTTGAGGGCACAGGAGGCGGCACTTGGCGTGGAGGGACACCTACTCCTCCAGTCCTCCCTTGCAAGGGGCCCAAGAGGTGGGACATGGCGCTGGAGCAGCGGGGTCCTGAGAGAGCAACTGGAGCCTGATAAACAGAACCAACAGATAAGACGGAAAGGGGAGCAGAGGGGACGCAGGAGGGCGCCGCTGCCGGAGCAGTTCCATGGCTCTGCAGGTCTGCGGGGCTCTCCGGGCAGGGAGGCCTGTGCAGCAACCCGCTGTACATCTGGGGGCAGGAGCAGGTACAGCAGGTGCTAGGGAGGGCCTCGGGCTGGGAGAGGAGGGCTGCTCAGGGCTGGGGCCTGAGAGCCCAGTCATTCACTCCTTCACATTTTCTCCTCCTGCCTCTTCTCTTTGGCTGCAGCCATGCCAGCCTCCTTTCTGCTCCTCCCTGGGACCAGCCTGGTCCTGGATCAGGGCCTTTGCACAGACAGGCCCCAGAACATTCCTACAGAGCTTCCCCGGCACCTTCCTCCTCAGCATCACCTTGGGTGGCCACCTGATCCATGGCCAGCCACCCCCAGGCCAGGAAGCCTGCTCTTCAGTTGTGCCCCACCTCCATCCCCGCTGCAGTGCTGAGTCACTACTGAACACAGCGACTGTCCCTCCATCTCCCACAAGAGAGATGTCAGCTCCCTAGGGCAGGGCTGACTGGCCACAGCACACCTCCGTCCATGTCCAAAGGGCACCGTGGTCCTCCGCACAGCCTCCCTTCACCTCAGGGTCACCGAGGACTTGCAAAGCTCAAAATGAACTAGGGGGGAAGGACACCTTTTCCCCACTTCCACTGGATTTGGTGCTTCAAAAAATTCTCTTACCGGACCCCAGAGTGAGTCAGCAATTGATTTTCTACCTTTCTTTTTTATTATGACTTTTTGCAGGACCAGGGATTGGTCCTGCAGGCATTTTACCACTGAGCTACACCCCAACCCTTTCTATTTATTTTATTTTATTTTTATTTTGAAACAGGGTCTTGCTAAGTTACTGCCCACTGGCCTGCGATCCTCCTGTCTCAGCCTTCCAAGTACTGGGATGACAGACATGTGCTACCACACCTTCATTTGTTGGATATGGGAAGGGTTGCCCAGACCACGTGGGAAAGGTCTTCAAAGGTCAGCGGGGCCAGTGCAGCCCCAGCTCTGCCACGAACTTGCATGCCCCGTGGTCACGTGACCACACCTCTCTGGGCCCTGAATACTGAACTGTAGAATGGGGGGAACGGCTCCTGCATCCACAGTGCTATTAGGTTGGCTGGCGGGTCTGGTGACAGTGGCTTTCCAGGAATGCTAGGTAGACTGCTGGCGCCTGGGGGTTCCTCCAGCATGGCAGGTCTTTATCGGGGCTGCACTGTGAGCCCCAAAATCTACAGCAGGGACTGCAAGGACGCTGCCCGAGGGAAGTCTGGAGTGGAGATAAATGAGGGAGGAGAAGGAGTTTACTGGGAGGCTAGTGGGGACAGGGACAGGTATTCTGGGAGGGACCAGATGCACAGGGACAGATGTGACAGGTGCTTGCCACTCGTACAACGTCTCACTGTGACCCTCCATCCTGTGCTAAGAAGCCGCCCAGCTCAGCTTGTTCCTGAGTGAAGGGAGGCGACTTCCCCAATGTCATAGCGATGAGATGTGGCGGCCCGAATCCCAGCAGGGTGGTCTGACTCCTGGGCTGGTGTGGGGGGAAGATCGCAGGTGCAATCATGGCCTCCTCCAGACCGAGCTGCCTTGCTCCACACCCTCAGCTCTGCAAAGAGTGGGCTGCAAACTCCATGCTGCCACCCAGGAGGGTCACGGGAGCGCTCTGGTGGGTGGCAGCCACCGTTTGGATGAAAAGGAAAGGAGACGGCCTGCATCCTGGCGCGTGGAGGAGAAGCATCCTCGGTTGTTTCGGTCATGCGTGCAGGGCACTTGCTGCGTGCACTGTGGGCGGGAGTGCACAGGGCTGAGGCACACAAGGTATTTCTTTTCCTGGCCACAGTCCGCAAGCTTTGAAATCCACTGCTTTCAGCCTTTCTTGGTTGTGCAGGGGCCTCCGGGCCTTTGTTCTCTGAACAAGGACGCCGGTGCTGGGCACAGGCCAGGGGCCAGGACATGCTGGAGGATTTCCGCAGCGAGCCTCTTCCCCCACGCCAACGCAGCTGGCTCGGCAAGGTGGCGGCACCGTCGCGTGGGGTCTGAGAACTTGGGGTGATGGTGTTTGGCTGCAGCCTGGGGGGGGGGTGTGACCGTTTCCAAGGCTCCAGTGCCAGCCTGGAAGGCCGTGCTTTCCTCTTCTCGTGAGTTACACAGGGCTCCTCATCTGCAGGCAAGGGGTGTCCCCAAAGCCCCCAAAGAAAGGCTGCCAAGACAGCTCCACCGGGTGGCCTGCTCCGACACACCGCGGGGAGGGGGGTGGGCAGAGCAAGAGCCTCTCGGGCCCTGGGGCCACTGTTGGCGACATTGGACAGTAAGAAATGACAGGGGCCATGGAATTCTAGAGGCTGGGCCTAGAGGCCTGCTGGGGAAGGGGTCTATGGGCAGTCAGCAGGTGGAGGAAGGCTTTGGGCTGACCCGATTTGTTTTTCAACTGTAAGTCTGGCAGGGAGAGCGGGCTGGCTCCTGGTTCCCATTTGTCTGGCTTTCTCCAAATGGAACTGCTCCTGCTGCAGAGATGTGGATGTGGCCGAGAGCCCCGGCCCGTGCGTTTTTGGGTGTGGCCTCAATCTGCCCTGGGCAGAAGTCTTCCTGGTCACCGCTGAGTAGCCGGATGACACTCACTTCTTTTATTTCTTGCTGCCCGTGCAGCCTTCCTGGGATGGGCCTTTAGGCTGGGCAATTCTAGACCGCGCCAGCCCTTGAGTCGTATTGAACGAGCCCAGAGCACACTGGCCTGCCCACGGGAAGCCACGTCCTCCTCCGACCTTGCTGATTTTCTTGTTTGCCACACTGGCCAGCCCTGCTATCCCCAAAGGGACCCTAGTTTACTCAGAAACATAGAACAAAGGCGGAAACAAAATCTCCAACACTCGCGCACAGGTCCACCCAACTGCCTACTCACAATCAGGGTCGCAGCTGGATGGCCTGCGGCTAGCCTTTGAGGCTGTGGACCGATGTGTCCCCCGTTGGCTCTCTCACTAGACCTGTGGACTCCATGTGACAAGCACGCTCAGGAACAACTCGGATCCCAAGCTTTGCGCCACACCTTAGTCATATTTTGTTTTGTTGTAGTGAAAATAACCTAGAATAATTTATGGGCCCCCAATGATGTTGCTGAATGAGTAGGGAGTTTAATTTTTTTGTGGGATTTTTTTTTTTTGTGTGTGTGTGATACTGGGGATTGAACCCAGGGGCACTCTACCTCTGAGCTACAATCCCAACCCTATTTTATTTTATTTTATTGGCGGTACTGGGGACCGAACCCAGGGGCATTCTACCTCCGAGCTACACCCCCAGCCCGATTTTTTATTCTTTATTTTGAAACAGGGTCTCCCTAACGCTGCTAAGGCTGTCCTCAAACCTGCGATCCTCCTGTCTCAGCTTTCCAAGTACTAGGATTACAGGCGTGCGCCACCACACCCAGTCAAGTAGGAAGTTTTTGAAGGAGAGAAGCAATTCTAAAATGGGGAAGAATTCTCAAGATGGGACCAGAACACATCAGAGGGTATCAGGATAGGAGAGGCCCCGGCTGCCAGGCTGGGCGTGGGTCCCGTCTGCAGGCTCCCGGCCTCTCCTGCACTCCCATTGCACAACAGACCCATGGGGCTTCCTTTTGTTGCACAACTGTACATGCCATAATTGTGAGGGGTCACTAAGTGTCTGCAGATATAAACAAACCGCTGGAGCCTGGCACACCAATCAGCGCTCATAACCCCCCCCCCCAGTGCCTCTGCATGTCTTCCTGCTATAGTGAAACTAACTCTGAATTCTCCTCCCCATGTTCAAGGGTCAACAAAAATGTTCTTGGTCAGTTGAAAGGTTATTCCTAAAAAGCAACAATCGACATGTTTTTTTATGTATTTTTTGAGACTAGGCAAAATGATTTACTGAGAACACACAAATTATTTGTTTTACTCTATATCACTTACTTATTGACACAAGATCACCGGAAAACCCATCTCAGGAGGAAAAATACAAGATTAACATAAAAACTGATTTTTCCCCCACAACCAGTGGGGTTGCCGACATTAGTGGAGTTGTAGTTTAAACAATCCTAAGGTCATTCAGCTTGTTACATATTAGTTAAATGTTATCGGTTTAATACTGAACAAACACAGATATACCTTTGTTTTTTTTTTAAAGGGTCATTTTTTCCTGTGCAACCTTTATCTCAAATAGAAGAGGATTCTGATTTTTATCTGTGTTCAGTAAACAGATAAAACAACAACTAGAAGCCAACGCTGTTTACTTTTCTCCCCGCAATTCTCTGAACAGCAGACGGAAAGAAATCAACCCGGGTGGAGGTAGCATTTTCTAGGCAAACTAGAACAGCCAGGTCCCTTCCGCCCATCTGGAAAGCAATCAATTATTTTTACATGTGAGTTTAATATGAAATCATTTCATTTTCACTGTATTTTTCTTCAGGCTATTTGGGAGGAAAAGAAGGGGGAACAAAGTGTGTGAGAAAGACAGGCTGCCGCTCCTCCCCGTCCATTTTCTCGCCAGGATTTTCTTGGTTTCTGGCATTAGCTTTTTATTTTTATTTTTTTTATTTTTTGGTTGAAAAATGTCCAAAACATGTATTTTAAATCTCAGAAAAATTATAGATTTCGAACATGACAAAGTCAGAGATCCACAATACATTTTTCAAAAATATTATTTAAAAATACTGTCTGCTTTCACTCTATTTAAATTAAAATGTCATTTTCATTTCTTATCTCCTGATCTGTTCAAACTGACATTTGTTAGATGTGAAAAGGCTCCGCAGAGGATTTCAGAGAAGATTTGAAAAATGTAAACAACCTATATGTAAAATTCCCACGGAAGCATGCTGGCTTGGTTCACACGAATTTTTGAGACAGTGGGGTTTGCCTGGGCAAGCGTCGCTTCTGGGGCACGAGGGGGAGGCCATCCTGGGGGCGCCGCGGCGAGGACCTGGTGGCTTCCCGGTGCCCTGCAGAGGCCCGCTCAGCAGGAAGCCCTGCGCGCCCGGCCTCCTCCGCACCGCGCGCCCTGGGGCTTGCTCCTTTTCCCTTCTCTGAAGCTCAGGGAGGCTGTGGACGACCCAGCCCGGGCCGAGGAGGGTGCGCGGCCTGCCTCAGGCGGCGCCGCAGGTCCCTCTTGCTTCCAGCGGCGCCCCGCAGGCCCCAGAGCCGCGGCCGCCTTTGCGCGCAGCCTGGCCACCTGACTTCCTGCAGAGTCCACTCTTCCGTCTAGCTCCCATTTGGCTTTTTCTGGCCTGCCCCGTCCTAACTGGCTCCAGATTTGCAGCTTCAGAGGCGCGGGGACTCTACTGGGTCAGCTCTCAGCCCCCCAGGGACACCCTCCTCCAACAATTACAGCGAACGCAGCGCGCCCGACGGGTGGCCTTGGGGGCCGCCGCGGGGCTCCTTCCTGGTTTGGGGACTCTCCCCGAAGGCGCACGGCCACGGGCAGGGAGCGGGGCGGCGGGGCTAGGATTGAGAGCCCCAACCCCGCCGTCCCGGGCACCAGGGGGCCTTCCCTGCGCCGAGCGCACAGCCTTTCCAGGCCGGGCGGGCTCGGGGAGGGTCCCCTGGACCTCTGGGCGCAGGGCACGAGCTCGCGGGCGACCTGGGGAGCGGGCGCGGAGGGCAGCGCGGCGCAGATCCTCGCTCCCAGGCCCCGCGCCCCGGGCGGGCACGACGCGGAGCCCTCCCGGGCCGGCGGGACCACCCACGCCGCGGCCGACGTGGGAACGGGCCCTCGCCAGGCCTCCGGGGGCGCCGCGGGGTCGCGGGCTTTGCTGAGCCGCAGCACGCCACCGGGGCGACACCGTCCTGTCAGTGTCCTAGGTGGGGTCACCCCAACTCGACCTCCACAAGGCCCGGCACCCCCAGAACTGCCCCCGAGGCTGCGCCCCGCTGGCGCCGGGCACCGGAGGGGGAGGACTCCGAGGACCCAGGGCGCCGTTCCAAAGGCCAGAAAATGGAAACTGTGCGGAAAGAATCCCCAAATCCGGCCGGGCCCGAAGCCCACCAGCTTACATAAAGCCCCAGGAGCCCGCCCGCCCGCCCGCGGCCTCCGGCCCGGGGGCCACCATCGGCGGGCGTCCGGCCAGGCCGTCCTGGGCTGGCACGGCCACCGACCCCCTGACCAAGGGCCTGGCGTGACCCGGGGAGGGGGCAGGGGTCTCGGCCCCTTCCCAACGCCTGCTCCCAGAAACGTTTAACTGGCCTTTAATCACATTAGCAGCCGGCCCCAATTAGGGCCGCGGGAGGGGGAGGCTGGAGGAGGCCGCCGGCCGTGTCACCCGAGGATAAAGATCCTTTCATGCCCTGGGCCTGGCCCCGGGCAACCCGGCGGGCCGCCCCCCGGGCCTTTGATTGCCCGCGCCTCGCCGACGCCGCCACGTCTCGCCGTCTGCACCCCGCAAGGTGCCGCGGCTCTCGGGGTGCGGACTAGATGCGCGGGGCAGCACCCGAGCCCCCACGCGCTGGGAGGCCTGGCGGGTCCGTGCGCGCGCCGGGAGGTCGCGGGGGGCTCGCAGATCCCCTCGGGGCACCCTGCCTGCCCCGCCGAGGCCGAGCGCCAGGCTGCGCCCCTGGTAAGGCCTCTGCGACCGAGCGGGTCGGAGGGAGGGTGACCCGCGCCCCGGGCGGCCGGGCAGGTCACCTGTGCGCTGCGAACCCTGGAGAGGGGCGAGGCGGAGAGGGTCCGGCCCGGCTTCCTGCACCCGCCCGCGGGAGGCCCAGTGGCTTCGGGGCCAGGCCCGGCCCGGCTGCTGTGACCCGCTCCCCCGGGCTCCCGCCTCGGGCCCTGGGCGCGCCGCGGGCCGTGCGCCCTGTCGAGGGTCGCCTGGTGCGGGGGCTCCGGCCGCGGCGCTCGGCGCAGCTTACCTTGCTCGGCCGCCGGGGTGGGGTGCCGGGCGCGCTCCGGACGGGCCGGGGTCGTGCGAGGACAGGCCGCCCGCGCCGCCGGAATGCTGATGCCGCCCGCGGCCGCGACTCCCGGTGGCCGCCCCGGGACCCCCGCCCCACGGCGGCAGCTGCAGCCCGGAGCCGCGTGACCCCGGCCCCGACCTCCCCGCGCTGGGCTGTTTGTCCGCACACAAAAGAGAACACTCATATTTTTCTTTTCCCGGCACAGACTTAACACCCGCCCCGGCTCCCCTCCCCCGAGCCGCCCCCCACCTCACACACGCTTCGCTGAGAACCTCTCTTTCTCCTCGCACCCACTTTGTCTCGCCTTTCTCTACTGTTTAATTCCATAGTTGTATTCGAGGATGTCAGTATAGCTTAGAAAGTTTCATAGAAAGTCAGAAAGCAATTAGAGAGGCTCTTTTATGGGAGTCTCCTTGGTGCCATGGAATCTTTTAAAGGAGAGCCTGGGCCCCGAACACAATCCCATTAAGCCGCCAAAGCTCCCACAGTCTTCAATAGGGGTGCTCAATACTTCGACAGACTTTCTCTGGCTCATTGGGAACCACGGGGTTTCAATTCCTCGTTCTGCAGGACGCACAACAGCGCGGCCTTGAACCCCTCATTCCATCCTTTCTCAACAGAATTTCCATTGGTAAAATGGCTTACAGGGCCAGAGTGAACATTAATTAATGTCTGCAGAGCGTCCCGAGGTCTCTGTTTGACAAGCACTTATGAAAACTTCAAGTGCTTTAATATGGTACCACACATCCTGACTGTTTATTGGAGTTTTTCTTTTTTTAAAAAATTCCAGCCAGTTTATAGAAATGTGAGCTCGATTTTTAAATAATTTTTTTCCTCTCTCGGTTTTAAAAATCGATCAGCTAACGTTTGGGAAATGGGTCAGATAAATTATGCTTTGATGGGAGAAAGACCACGTATGACCAAAGTTTCAGCTTAATTGAATTTTAGTGCCAAATTATAACTCACTGAATAACTAGATTTGGGCGCAGGGGGGCGGGGGCCATGGAGGAAGGACGGCCAATTCTAATGGAAATACGGCCATCCTGAACTGGGGTGGTGTGTAGCTCTGCTCTACAATAAGGACTTCAGCCTCCACAGAAGCCTAATTCCAAAGAGGTCAGGTTAGCAGACTGGTGTGTACGTGGGAAAATGGGGGTCGCCCCAGTTCTGATCAGTGCATTTTGGTTAATATTATGGTATATTATTTAATGTGCTAGGCAACTCTTCTATAGAGCCAAGTGTTCGTTTTGCAGGTTTGGAGAATAACTTCTGTTCTTGCCAATAAAAACGGATCTCTTCCCGAAGAAGCCAGTACGTAAAGAAAGCAGGTGTTTTAAGGAAATAAAGGATTAAAAAAAATAGGTACTTGGTTGTCAAAGGAAGGTGCCAGGGTTAGAACAATTAGGATTGTGCTCGTGGTGGGGGATCACAGATGTTCACGTTGTTAAATACAAGTTTGTGTTTGACAGTTTCTGGATTAATTTTTTTTTCTTTGAAAAGAGAGTAGGAGATAGGCTTGCATTTAAGGATTTATAATTTAGATGCTGACGCAATGAACATCAGTTATAGGGAAAGTGGATTGTTTTCCAAATCAACCAGGGGATAATTAAAAATAGGCATGCCCAAATCGAATATTTAATTCTGGATGGTTTTGTGTTAGCCATCAATTATTCTGAAAATTTTCTCAACAGTGTCCCCCTTCTCTCGTTGCCCCTCCTGATTCTGCTGCTGGGGTCAGCTCCTTGGCCTCTGGGCTCTAGTTTTTGTATCCACACTGCCCTCCCCCATCTACTGTCATTGTCATTCTGAGTCTCCTTTGCTTGGATACATCCGGGCCTCTTGTAGCCTGGGTGGTAACAACAGAAGCCTTCAGGACCCCCACATCCATATGCAAGCCCCGTCACTTTCTAGCCCTGCCTTCAAAATCCTGGGCCTCTACCACACTGGTTTCTTCACTGACTGTTTAACAAGCCTTTTGCTTGCCTCTGGGCTCCCTGCCCCTTTCTCCCTACCCAAACTCGCTCGCTTTCGCCCCTCTCTCCATCTGTCCACGTTGCGCCTCTCAGTTGGGCTGCTGCCTCGTTGCCGCTCAGGCCCACAGGGACCTGGCTGCTGTGTCCTCCTGTGGGACTATCTCTACCACTCAGTAGTCAGGGAGGACCTGGTGGCAGTCCGTGTTTAATTGCATTCTGTGTGGCTTTGGTCACGCTTCTGGTGGAGAGAGTGTTGGGGGCGCCTCGGGGGCAAGCATCACTCTATGCATTTCTTGGGGCTCTGTCTGTCAGTACCCAGCAGAGAGGAGGCCATCCGTCAGTGAAGAGGATGGCGCTCTAGACAGCAGAACCACATCTCAGCGAATGGGAAGGAGGAAGGTGGCTGTGGTTCTGGACACACCCGTCCAACCAAGACACGTGCGAGTGAAGAGGCCATGCTTCTGTGCTGAGCTCACGGGGGCCGTCCCTGGATTTCTTCAAACAACATACAACTATTCCAATGAAGTGGAATCTTACATTGTTTAAAAGATGAATATGACTCAGTTGGACTGCGATAGAAAGCAGAGGGAAACAAACAAAAGCAAGTCTAGAAATCTAAACAATGCTGTCTGCTTTGGATATTCTTGATTTGCCTAAAAAAAACAAGGAGCGGATTCCTGAGAAGCAAGCGAGAGATCCGCCAGAGCCTTCGTGTCTTGGCTCAGGCTCCCAAAGAGGACGCCTCTGGCAGCTCCTCAGCTGGCTGGCCTGGAGGACCCTCTCCTTTGAAGTTGCCCTGTGTGACGTTTTGCAAAAGTGCCACCAAGTGGGTTAACGCACCTGCAGAGCATGGCTCCCTCTGCCTCGTGCTGAAAACCTGGTGACAGGGCTGGCGCTCAAGAGGACAAACTCCGCTGTCGTCAATAAACGCGTGATTTGAAGCAACACGGTAAAAATGAGGCTCACACTGCCGCTCTTCAAACTCTTCAGGGAACAAAGAGATTAGGAATCGCTGCGGGGCAGGAAGAATAGAAATGATGAGAAGAAACCTCTCAGGGTTTGAAGGAGGAGAAGCTGGCATTTAGGTTTTCCTGAAAAATGTGCTAACAATCCACATGTAAGCAAGGTATCATTTCATGCCACTTAATCAAATTTGCTAAATGAGAGGGATTTGCGGTTAAAGATGGACCGTGGCGCTCCCATGAACTTTGTAAACCCGGAAGGGGGTCATCCCGGAGAGCCTTCATCGTTTGCTGAGAAACTGGACTTCCTTCTGTGGCATCGGATTCTCATTTCAGACTCCCAAGTAACAGGAAGATCATCAAAAGGAGAAAAGGCAGATATATAAAACAGCCGGATCTAGAGAATGGCTGGGCAAAGATGTACACGTGGCACGATTTTCAAGCCGTTTTACAAACTTGCAGGGCTTCCCCCCTTTCTCCGGAGGGAGGGTTTTTGCAAATGGATGGGTGGTTTAAGCCTCTCTCATCCCTGGAATCTTTTGACCTTATTGCATCTAGTCCACCAGGGACTTAGACGGAACGAAACGCTGATTCCATCCACATCGTCTGGAAGACTGTTTCGCCGTTCTGATTTTGTTCCAATTCAATAGTTAAATAAAATATGTAGGGCCAGGCTCGTTTTAAATTGGTTCTGGAGGGGTCCTCCTAGGGGGAAAGAAAGAGAAGTAGAACAAAGCAGACATACCCACTTCGGGCTGGTGGTCAACACCGAACTGATGGTGGCCTTGGTGCCAACGGTTGGTGACCTGGCGTGGTGCGTCTGGATGTTTCCTAAGGACAGCTTTGGATCCGGGCCAGGGTCTCAGCTTTGGTCCTAAGCATCACTGTCTTTATTCACCTGATCGATCCCTGGTGCTCCTTTATCTCAATTAGATGCCAGGCCCCTGCTGCCAGCAGACTTGAACAATACCTGTCTGCAGAACCTTTGAGGCTGGATGTTTTTCAGAATTGAGATTTCTTTTTCTTTCAGATTTCAGAAAGGGGGTGCAGTGCAGAGACTGCATTAGAGAGCTGCTGCAGCCGGGAGGGCTCCCCTCCCAAAGCGCAGGCGTGTGGGTGGTGAACGTAGGAACGTATGGCCGTCTCCTCTGAGTCCAGTGGCACTAAAAAGCCTCATTTCAGCTCATGTGCTAAGCTTAGGAAACAACTTTTGATTTTTGGAATCTTTTGAAGTTTCAAATCTGTGGGTAAGGAGCTGTGGGCCCGGATTTCCAAACCTCTTCTCTTTCTCTCTTTCTGTTTTGTTTGTTGGGTGGGTATTCTGCCTTCTAGCTTTATCCCCAGCCCTCTTTATTTTGAAACAGGGTCTCTCTAAGTTGCTGAGGTTGGCCTTGAAACTGAGATCCTCCTGTCTCAGCCTCCCAAGTACTGGGTGCACCACTGTGCCTGGCTTTGAACATCTTCCCTTTCTCTTATAAAGGAAAAAATTCTTTAAAGGCAGCAAGGCTTGTAGGTCCTTTCTATTGGTCAGTTTTAATTGTGGCATATAGATGTTATCTGTTTAAAGAATGCAAATAATTCATAAAACATTGTGGGCTGTCTTGGCCAACCTTCTCACAGCTATAATCCCAAACAACTGACCACACAACCGAGAGCAAAGAGGATCTATTTGCTCGCAGAGTTTTTGGAAATTCAGAGTTCAGTCCATGTGAGGCTGGGGTCTGTGGATCTCAGGGCATGGTGGTGGGAAACAGAGAGGGAGCGAACACAAGGGCTCTCTCACATCATGGAGGCCAGAAACAAGAAAGCAAGCAAGCAAGCAAGGGAATTCAAAGACAAAAGCACAGTCCCTAAGGCCACACCCCCAGGGACACGCCTCCAGCCACAACCTGCCTTCCTAGGTTACCACCCAGTCAATCCACCACAATGGATTTATCTACTGATAATATTACAACCCTCAGGCTGGAGTGCTTGTAATCCCAGTACTTTGGGAGGCAGAGACCGGAGGATCCGGGTTCGTGGCCAGCCTCAGCTCTCTCTCTCTCTCTCTCTCTGTCTCTCTCTCTCTCTCTACCTAGTGAGGCCCTCCACAACTACGTGAGACCCGGTTTCAAAATAAAGTATAAAAAAATAGGGCCGGGGGTGTAGCGCGGAGGTAGAACACCCCTGGATTCAATCCCTGGTACCGCAAAAAAAAAAAAAAAAAAAAGATTACAACCCTCATGATTTAATTATGTCAATTCTGAACATTAATATATGAGCTCTTCAGGGGACATTCTCTATCTAACCATAACATGGGCTAAGGACCACGCTTTGATGTAGTCAACGCACACCACACCAACATTTCAGAGACGAGTCTCCACATGTCCTGCTCCAGATGGGAATGGGTGCAGGACACATCTCATCTGCTGGATACAACATCTGACTGCAGATGACCCCCGATCACCCCTCCCCGGCCCCACCTCAACCTGGAATATCTCCCAAACTTAAAAAAAAGCTGCTTGTGCCTTCGTTTGCCTCTGACCTTTGGAACCAAAATAAAGTACACATGGCAAATAGAACCTAAGGTGCTACCCTGCTTTGACTATGACACATTGTGTACATGTGCTGGATTATCTCCCCGTACCCCATAAACAGGTACAAATTATTTTTAAAAAAAGAAACTCATGGGGGAAAGCTCCTTAAAATGATGAGAGTTGGCCAGCAGCACACGGATGGGGTTCCTGTAGGTATAGGAATGAGGTTGGGCTGCATGATTTCTATGGTCCCATCCGACTTCGACTCTGAGTCTGTGTGACCTGTACTGAGCTCTAATAAATGTGAGCTCTTTCAAGAGATAGGAACATTTTGGGTGGAAATAGTGATCATTCCAATGTAAGTGAGAGTGTGATGCATATTTTATTAGGGAGATTTTATTTTACCGTGCAGGATCGTGCATGGTTTGAGTTTGATCGCGTTTTTGGCTGGCCACACAGGAGTGGATCAAGTGCACCTGGAGTGTGTGCACTCTCAGGAGAAGCTTCGCTAGATTTTAGATTGCATTGGATGCTGGTGTTCAACCCACATGGATGAACTTCCGAAATTAAAATGGAGTCATGGGTAGGGAAGACAATACTGTCACTTGCAGCGGCACAGGTGGAACTCGAGGACATTATGTTAAGTGAAACAAGCCTGGCAGAAAGACAAGTACAGCACGATGTGGAAGCTCAAAACATTGATTTCATAGAAGTGGAAAATAGAATAGTGGTCACTAGAGGATAGAAAAAGGAGGGGGTGGGGACAGAGGGACATTGGAAAACAGGTACCAAAATCCAGTTAGGAGGAATAGGTTCTAGTATTCTACATCACAGGGGGCTGACTACAGTTCACAGCTATTATATATAGTAATATAAATATTTTACATATATGTCATATATTATATATATGCAAGTTGCTAAGTTGCTGAAGCTGGTCTCGAACCTGCGATCCTCCTATCTCAGCCTCCCAACTACTGGGATTACAGGCATGTGCCACCACACCCAACTTGTAGAGGAGAACATTTAACAAAGAGCAGCAGCAATGTGACCGAGCCGAGTGACTTCTTCATGCTCCTTGTGTTAGCAGCTCAGAAGGAAACGGACCTTCAGAAACACCTGTGGGAGCTGGGGGCAAGGTCATGCAGAGTTCTCAGCGGCAGATACCTGTGGCTCAGGGATGGGGAGTCAATGCTCGGTGCACGGGGTGTCTGTCCCAGGGAGGCAGACCACTGGAGAGTGGAGAGTCTCTGGGACATGCCAAGTCTTCACTGGGGCTGCGGTGGCAGTGGGGAGCAGCAGGCACCTGGGGCACCTGGCTTCCCTCTGGCTCACCTGTGCTTGTTGTGTCCCATCAAAGACATGACCGCGTTAAGGCCACATTTCACATAAAATGTGCTATGACATTAGGTATAACTTAGCATCACTTAAAAAAAAATCTGATTCCCAAACATAGCCTGGATAGCGGTTTCAATGCCAGATTCACTTCCTGTTGAGCAGACTGGCAGCATAGAATAAGGTAGGTAGGGACGCGGGTCTTTTTCCAGGATCATAGCGACAGCAGCTACAGATTGGAGATGCGACCCGAATTCCACACAAGGGAGCAGTGTGGTCAGTTATGCTTACGAGCATATTCTCTGCACGGTCCCGGGGAGACTTTGCCACGGTGGCTCTGGGTTCTACCCCATGGGTGGCCCTATCTGGCCACTGGGCAGGTGGGATCTTTGGCTCCTGTTCTGGGGTTAGGAGGGGGTGCAGGTGTGTGGACCCCCCCAAGAAGCAGGCTGCTCCAACAGCGTTAGAGCCAGGAGCTGGCTGGTGGCCCTTGCTGCAGGGACTCGGGGGTGAGAGGTGGTGGCGATGGCTGAGGTTTGCTTTCTACAAGTGTCGTGGTATTTTTTTTTCGTCTCTCTGAGTGTGGTTGAGCCTTCACTTTGAAGACACAGGGACCAGCAGAGATTGGAGCAGCGGGTCAGAAGGGCCGTGACTTCCTGCCAGGCCACTCTTTCTTACATCGAGAAAGTTGCCTGTTTCTACAAAGAAATTGATTTCCCAGCTCAAATACCTTTAAAAAAATAAAAGAGCAACCATTTAATAATTAGTTGTTCAATTCAACTGTTTTTTCTTTTGCCTTCTTTAAAAAAAAACTTTTAAAGATGTGGTAGATTTTTTTTTCCTGGGCAAATTCTTAGCATTTAATTGCACTTAAAAATTGTGGAGCCTGTCAGAGTAAATTGCAGATAGAATAGTCTTACCCAATAAAACGAGTCCTGTGATTGTCACCATTGTCAGGTTTCTCAGATAAAGTTGTGGGAAGGACAATTTAAGTCTAAATGGTGAACCACACTTCAAATCAGTATTCAGCATGAAGCTCGTCACGCTGAAAGACAAACACCCAAGTTAGCAGCCCTGATGTTGGAGGAATCAGACTTTGATTTTTAAATGATTCCAAAATTTTCCCCCAAAAGAAAAGAAGAAATGTTCTACCCCACTGGTTTTAAGTTAAGGCAGTGACATTAAATCTGTAAAAAAAATTTTTTTTTGAAAAGGCAAAATAGTTTTCAGAACATATTAAAAATAGTAATGCATAAACAATATCACTAGCTTCACGCGGAATTGCATCTGCTCTTTGGATCAGTCAAATTCTCGTTTATTCCTGGGAGCAAATGTGGATCATCATCTGCCACGTGTTGCCGCAGCCTTCTCTTTGGACACCAGAAAACAGACCACTGTCAGGGGATGAAAACTAAGCCCTTTTATTTATTCACCCCGAGAAACACTTTCATCCTTGGCTCATCCATTTTTGATAAGTGAGCTTCTAGCGATAAATCGATTTATCTTCATGAAAAGCAGAACGTTACGGGATATGCATCTTATCTGTGCAACCAAACTGAGTTTTGGGGGTTGAGGGACGGCCCAGTTCTTTTTACTTGTCCCTCTCATCTCTCAGCCCTGGTGTTGGTCAGTAATGAACCTCAACTCAAGATGGATGAAATTATGAAGGACGGAAAGGAGTTGCTCTATTGTTTTTAGTTACTTTTAAGTGAATCGTATTGTGTCTATCAACTTTTAATATACAATATTTATAGACGTTTTAGGCCTTTGCGGTAGGTCAAGATACATAGGGAAAACGTCTTCCTCATAGGAAAATATCAACTCATTTCTACTTTTTGGCATGGGGGAAGAGGCGAGTGGCTGGGAGTTTGGAGGGGAAGACACTTAGTGGGTACAGCTTAGTGGGTTCAGGTGTGACTTCCAGAACAAGAGGACTCAGGTGCAGCCCTGGCTCTTCAGCTTGGTGCTGTACTGTGCAAGTCACTTGACCTCTCTGCCCCTCATTTCCTCATCTGCAGAATGGGTGGCCACTGGTGTCTGCACCGTGTAGCTGCATGAAAAGTATGTAGATGACCCAGGTAAAGCGCTGAGCGCAGAGCCTGGCGCTTGGGGACGTATTTAAGAATGGAACCGATCGTTATGGAGAAGGTAAGATTTTTAGAAAAACAAAATTAGAAAAATTCAAGTCATTGGGTATTTGTCTTCTTGGTGATATATATTCTTTTCAAATGGCATATCGATAGTTTTAACCTGCCGCCTGTTAATTTGACTATGTACATTCTCAATATCTGAGTCCTAAAGGGATTTAGTAAGAGGAGCTAATATGAGTTACATGCGGAATCATAGAAGTTATTAGGATATTAGTATGATGTGTGTACACACACGTACACGGAGACGTGTGTGTGAGTGCACACCCCCCTCCCCCCAGCGTCTGGCATTTAAAAAGCCCGGCAAGCTGTCAGATAAGAGCAGCAGGGCTGGCTGTGCTGGAGCTGAGCAGGACCCCCTTAGCCAGCTAAACTGGGACTCCCCTCTCAGACAGGCAGATCCCAAACACCACCACAGAAGGAGGAAACCCGTGTGTGTCAGCCTGTGTCCTACCTGGGCTTCGAAAGTGCACGGTGCTGTGGGGGACAGGCTCAGGCCTGGGGACGCCAGCGGCTGCTCCCGTCTGGTGCTACAGGCTCTTCCAGCCTGAAGGCCACTGGGAATGTGGAGAGAAGAGAAAGCAAACTTAGACCGTGAACTGTCTCCCCACGGAAAGGCCTGCCTCCCAGGTGTCCACGCTCAGGAGAACCTGAGAAAGTTTTAAAGAATCCAGAAGAATCCAGAAGGTTCTCTGCCCCATTTATTCAGGATAAGTGAGCTAGATCATATTTTAAATGGTGACTGTATTTATCAACACTCGCATAGGCCTGGTATACAAATATCCTCCATAGCTAATATTTTTTAGAGTGAATAAAAATATACTATCAATTTTTTCCAGGCAATAAAATTAAGTTCAAATCTGTCTCCGGAAAACCTTTCCAATGACATACTTCAGGTAGCTTGGTAACAATATTTAGGAGTGGGCCAACGAACATGAACCGATTTGTGTAAAACATTGTTAATTACCTGCTAGGTGATTTAATCTCAGTAATATTTAAAGCTAGCTTGTGTGGATGTACAGTCTAAATGTGAATCTTGTTTATTAAAAAAATGTTTTCGACTCGAGTCCTGAGTAGAGATTATGTGATATGTTATTATAAAGTGTATTAAAATTGCTTATCCCTCCCCCAAAGACAGCTCGATGATAAACTCTTCTGCAGCTCTGTGTCTTCAATTACTCTGTCCCGAAGCTACAGGGATTTAATAAGAAAAGCTCATGTGAGCTCCATGCTGAGCCTGCTGGTCTGCTCTGGCTCTGCCTCCGTCGACTCCTTTATTCCCAGCACGAGTCTGGCAAGATACACACGTGACCGCACGTCGGACGGATGGAGCTCGGGGAGACTGAGCAGCTCACGCAGCATCCAGGGGACTCAGACCAGACGTCGAGCCTCAGCAGGCATCTGGCTCCTGGTCATGCCACCCAACTGCTCAGCATTAAAGAGACTTGTGGGGACTTTTAATTTTTAGTGACAGCTTCTTATTATATGACAAACTATGTAACAGTGACTGAATGGACATAAATTAGGACGACTAGACGGACTTCACAACATCAAATGTGTTGAACTTCCGCGGGCCATGTAGTTGGGTAATAGGCAGGCTGGATGGCCGTGGGGTTGAGAAACGTCCACCGGTTCAAACCAAAGTGCTGTGTGGTTAGCAGGGTGTGGTGGTGTGTGCTGTGGTACAGCTCCTGGGGAGGCTGAGGCAGGAGGACTGCTTGAGTCCGGGAGACCTAGGGCACTGCAGGATAATAATAAGAAGCTTCCCAGTGGAATTTTTCCTGTGAAAATGCAAGGGAGCACTAACATTACATTGTCAGTATGGACTTCGCACAGGATGTCCACTGGTAACTAGGAATTAATAGGGGAGAGTGTGATAGTCAATCTAGGTTGTCAACTTGACCTGATCATGACACACCCAAGATGATATGATTTTGGGTGTGTAACAGCAGATTAAACAGAAAGCCCTGCCCTGAATGTAGGCAGCAGGATTCTGATAGGTGCGGACTTAGATAAAAGAGGGAGAAGCCGCGTAGAGTGCGTGCGACTCTTTCCGAGGAAAACGCATCTGCTCTCGCCTGAGATCGGCGGCCGCCGGCTTCGCCTTTCTCTGAAGAGCTTCTTGATCTTCTCGGCCTCCAGCTCTTGGAACTGAAACTTCACCATCGTTTCTCCGAGGAGCTTCCTGATCTTCACGTCTTGGACTGGGACTGAATTAGTGGTTGCTCCAATCCTAAGACTCCAGCTCTTAGACCGTTCGACCAGCTACTGGTTCCTCTGACTCTCCACGTGCAGTCAGAACCTGGGACTACATTGATTCAAACTGTAAGCCCATCTGATAAATCCCTTTTTTCAAATATACTCATTCTGTGTATTCTGTTAATCTAGAGAACCCTGTCCAATACAGAGAGTTAAAAAGCACCGTCTTAATTTTCAGAGCTCTTCAAAGTCTGTGGAACATCTCTCCGGTGCCGCTGCTGGGCTACCCAAGGGAGAGTGTACTTCCCAGAGCTTACAGGCTGCTGCGGGGGGAAGTGCACCCCAAGATAATGAACACATTTCTGGAGAGATGTGAAGAGACTTGGAAATGTGGAGGAGCATGTTCAAATAATAACCTTTGATCCGGGCGTGGTGGCACATGCTTGTAATCCCAGTACTTGGGAGGCTAAGACAGGAGGATCTGGGTTCGCGGCCAGCCTCAGCTACTTAGTGAGGCCCTCCACAACTTAGTGAGACCCTGTTTCAAAATAAAGAATAAAAAAAAATAGGGCTGGCGGTGTAGCTCCGAGGTAGAATGCCCCTGGGTTCAATCCCCAGTACCGCAATAATAATAACAATAGTAATAATAATAATAATAATAGCCTTTGGTTTCATAAGAATACCAGTAGTTTCAAAAGGATCAAGTTAAGCATTAACTCGGGGAATACCAGCAAAGGATAGTTGCACTTAATGAAATATCGACTGGGGACAGTGTGATGTTGAAGCTGAATCGGGTCCCTAAGGCTCCCTTGTCCAATCTTGACCAAGACAGACCAATAGACTTCAGCGAGTCCCGGTGTGGCCCACTCTTACAGGCGTGCATTCCGACACACTTGGTTCACTGGGGAAGTGAAGTCACGGGCGAAAGAGTGTCTTCTCTGGGAATCCCCACCCCCATCAGGTCCCTGGGCACATAGAGAACCCCAAGAACCCTGCGGGCCGGTGGGAGCCAGGGGCTTGAAGAGCCCGAGTCAGGCTCCTCGGGGAGCGTTTGTGCTCACTGCAGAGCAGAAGAGGCGTACTTGTAGAAGAGGAAGAGAACCCCGGGCTCCTGCTGCCCACCGGCGTCCGCGGCGCAGCTCCAGGTGGCGATATTCAGATTCCTTGGATGTTTCTGCAGCTAGGGATGTGAAATCACAGGAGGGAAGACAGCTCCTGCCCTGGGAAAGTCAGCACCTCACTGCCGACAGTCTCTCAGCCGAATGCAGTGACAGGTCCAGGAGGTCCGCTGAGCGGCGCTAGAGTGACAAGTCCACGCAGGTCCCACCTGTCCCGTGCACCCAGCCTGCTCCGCGTTCCAAGGAAGGGCTGGGATGTTGTAGGTGCTCAGAAATACGTGAGGATCGAGTCTCCAGTGGAAGGCATTTGATGGAGAAGTAACTTTGAGGCTACAGTCTATTTATTTTTATTATTTATTTATTTATTTTTTGGTACTGGGGATTGAACCCAGGGCCATTCTACCTCAAAGCGACACCCCCAGCCCTATTTTGTATTCTTTATTTTGAAACAGGTCTCACTAAGTTGCAGCTCACTAAGTAGCTGAGGCTGGCCGCGAACCTGGATCCTCCAGTCTCAGCCTTCTAATTACTGGGGTTACAAGTGTGCGCCACCATGCCTGGCTGGGGCTACAGTTTATTTTTTTTGTTTTGTTTTGTTTTGTTGTGGTACTGGGGATTGAACCCAGGGGCATTCTACCTCAGAGCTACACCCCCAGCCCTATTTTTTTATTCTTTATTTTGAAACAGGGTCTCACTGAGTTGCGGAGGGCCTCACTAAGTAGCTGAGGCTGGCCATGAACCCAGATCCTCCGGTCTCAGCCTCCCAAGTACTGGGATTACAAATGTGTGCCACAACGCCCGGCTGGGGCTACAATTTAAAATGCATGTATGGACCTCTGAGAAGTTTTTGGTATTGTATGACACAGTCTTTTTTTTTTCTTTTGGTACTGGGGGTTGAACCCGTGGAGTGATTCTACCTCCGAGCTATACCCCCAGCTCTTTCTGTTCTTTATTTGGAAACAAGGTCTTGCTAAGTTGCCAATTCTGGCCTTGAACCTGTGATCCTCCTATCTCAGCCTCCCAAGTACTGGGATTACAGATGTGGGCTACCATGTCTGGGCTTCCCTAAGTTCTTACACAATGGAAGGGGAATTCGGAATGGCCACAGAGGGCTAAGTACGTGTGACCAGTTCACAGACACAAGCATGATAAGACCTTTGAGAGAGTTAGCAGCACCTGAAGACTTCAGTAGACTGGAAACGTGGGGAAATAGACTCGCTGGTCAGCTCAGGCTACATTTGTCTATCAGAAGTCACTTTGATAATTAATTCGAAGAGAAAAGGATTTTCCTTCCCTGCCTGCCTATCTCTCTCTCTCTTTCCAGAATGGTTCCCCAAAACGAACTGTTTTAACTGGGCAAAAGAATATGTTTGGCACACATTTGCTCCAAACCCAAAAGAAAAAGAATGTCAAATCCCCCTAGGATGTCAGCCCCAGACTGCAGGAGTCAGTTTGAAAAAAAAAATCTTCGTTTTAAGAAGGTGGCAGAATTACATAATTATTCACAACTCCTCAAATGAAAAATACCTCTTCCAAACATGAGGTTTGGAAGGGATAACACAAGCCACAGATTCTGGACTTGCGGAGGGCGGCTGCGTCTTCTGCTCTCCCACACACAAACCCACATCTGCGCCTGGGCTGCGCTGGCGGGCGCACATGGCCGTGCCTCGGTGTGCCTGGGTGCAGAGGAGGAGGCCTGGTCTCGCGGCACCTACCTGCAAGAGCTTTGGAGCCCGGAGGATGCTGAGGATTCTGCACGTTGGGGACGCATGTGGGGTCTGCGCAGAGGCGGACCCTACAAGGGCATACGGGGACCCCTGAAGCCCCTTCTCACCCACTCACAGCAGCCACCCAGGAGGTGAGGATCAACCAGAAAAGTTCCCAAATGAAGGTGAGATGAGAGGAATATGAGAGCGGAGTCGAGGTCAAAGGAGCCCGTGCCGTCGGAACTTCTGCACGGGAGCCCTGCGCGTCCATCCTGATCAGGTATCGCGTTGAAAACTCCAGCATCTCATTTAACCAGACTCTATTTAAAAGCCCAATGTTGCCTTTTAAAGCGGTGACACACTGCTCCTTCATTCCTGTTTTGAGGACACCCCTGCCTTGGCCCCATCTGAGGGAAGCAGGGGGGCTCTTGCCCCAGGGGCTTGCCACCCGGGCGGGCCTCAGGTGGGTGAACCGTGGCACGCACAGTGCATGGTGCAGGAGAGAGGGGCAGGGCGGGTGGGGCCCAGGGATGGGAGGGGAGATGGCATTGGCCGAGGAGGCTGGACACTGGAGTATGGGTGGGCAGGAACCCAGGGTACAGCAGGACCAGCCCTGCATGGAGAGGAGGGCACGGGCGGGCTGGTGTGTCTGAGTGTGCAAGGTGCAGGGGAGGCTGGAGGCTGAGACCGTGGTGCCTCTGAGTGTAGTGCTGAGGTGTTGGGGAGCCGTGCCGGAGGTCACCTGGGACCGGGGCCAGCGAGGAGACCTCAGAGCCCCAGCAAGAGGCACAGGTGGTTGCTTGAGATGAAAATGCTGAGCGGGCGTGGCCTAGCAGGGTGCAGGGGGAAGGCTGGGACCTGGCTCCCCTACCCCTCCCCTGCTTCCTGGTGTGGGACTACAGGGCACAACGCTGTTTAGTGGTGGGACTGGTACAGGGGGAAGGCCGGGGGTGGCTGGTGAACAGGGTCAGCCAGTGGTCAGTGCATCTCGGGCTGGGACTTGGGAGCTGAGGTCACTCCGGGGCGAGCGTGTTTGTGGGGTGAAAGAGGGTGTCAGGGGGAGCCCAGGGCACCCTGGGCCTTAGGGGTGGGCATAAGAGGTGGGAAGGAACCACTGTTGGTGTGGGAAAGAGCCACAGGTGAGCAGGGCCACCCCAAGATGGGGCAGGAAGTGTCCAGGGGACTGTCGCAGAAACCTCAGGGAATGAGGGGCCGAAAGTCTAGGCATCCTCTCGGCTGGGAGGTGCTGGTCGCCGTTGCCAGGGTGGTGACTGGAGACAGGAGCTTTGCTGGGCTGGGCTAAAGGGTGAGCAGGAGTGGAGGGGGCAGATTGTGGGGACAGAGGCGGTGGCTGTCTCCTCTTGGGTCACAGTGGCACCGGGAACATGGTGAGGGCCCAAGCCATATGCTTTAGTTGGGACTATTTATTTCTATAGACCTGCCTTAGCAATGCTCTTCCTCCAATATTATCTCATTTGATATTTATTTATTTATTTATTTATTTATTTATTTATTTTTGCGGTACTGGGGATTGAACCCAGGGGCGTTCTACCTCTGCGCTACACCCCCGGCCCTATTTTTTTATACTTTATTTTGAAACCGGGTCTCACGAAGTTGCGGAGGGCCTCACTAAGTAGAGAGAGAGAGAGAGACAGGGGGAGAGAGAGAGAGAGAGAGAGAGAGACAGGGAGAGAGAGAGCGAGAGCTGAGGCTGGCTGTGAACCCGGATCTTCCGGTCTCGCCTCCCAAAGTACTGGGATTACAAGCGTGCGCCACCACGCCCGGCTCATTTGATTTGTATGAGCACTCATAACCTTGGAATAGGAGTCAGGCTAACTCTACGCTCCACCTCAGGAGAGAGGGGATGAACTCTGGAATCATCCAACCTGTGTTTGCTCCACTTTTCTAGTCGGCCTTCACGGAGTTGGCCACAGAAGGAGACTTCTCTGAGTTGCACGTAAACTGCCAGAGATGTGATATTCAAGAAGCAATTTCTGCGGGGTGTGATTGTCACACCTGGAATCCCAGTACTGGGGAGGCCAAGACAGGAGGATTGCAAGTTCCAGACCAGCCTCAGCAACTTACCGAGACCCTTAGCGATGGAGCAAGACCCTGTTTCAAAATAAAAAATAAGAAAAGCTGTCGCTCAGAGGTAGATTGCCCCTTGATTCAATTTCCAGTACCCAACAAAAACCAAGAAACAATTTCTACCACAGTTTATTCGATACCATGTGCCAGAAACAAGGGCATGATGTATACCTGCGGCTGCCCACAGGAGCTTGGGGTCTAGTTTGTCTGCTCCACATGGTGGAAACTGGATACGATTGAATTCTCTTTTTTTCATTTTATTTTATTTTTTAAATTTATTACATTTATTGGCACATCGTAGTTATACGTTTTGGTAAGTGTCAGGGTATCAGAAGCATGCATGCACACATTGCTCATTTAGCCCTTCCTCAAATCCCACCCTATCCCTTCCCCCTTCCCTTTCTGTGCTCAGCATAGTGACTGACTCTGATAAGTTTGTGTGTACACCTCATGTGCGTTAGTGTATTTCCCTCTTCCCCCCTCCCGTCTCCCTCAGTTAGGTCGCCTTCGTTGCTCAACTAAAGTTTTCTCCTTCTCTGTCTGGGGTTCCCTTCTAAGTCCCTTTCTCCCTAGTTTCCACATATTAAGGAGAACATCCGACTTTTCACTCTTTGTGACTGACTAATCTCACTTAGCATAATGTTCTCCAGTGCCCTCCATTTCCCTGCAAATGATGTAATTTTGTTCTTCTTTATGGCTGTGTAAAATTCCATTGTGTACATATCCCATAGTTTTGTGATCCATTCATCTGTTGATGGACACCTTGGCTGGTTCCAAAGTTTGGCAATTGTGAATTGT
>PVJS01002077.1:9521-35285 GCA_004027185.1 Glis glis | reverse complement strand
CGTTTTCCAAAGTGGTTGCACTAATTTGCAACCCCACCAACAGTGTAGTAGAGTTCCTACTTCTCCACATCCTCGCCAGCATTTGTTGTTGTTTGTGTTTTTAATGATTGCCATTCTAATTGGCGTTAGGTGAAATCTCAGGGTAGTTTTGATTTGCATGTCTCTGATTGCTAATGATGTTGAACATTTTTTCATACATTTATGGGCCATTTGTATTTCTTCTGTGAAGTGTCTATTTAGTTCACTTGCCCATTTTTTGATTGGGTTATTTGTTTTTTTTAGTGGTGATTTTTTAAAGTTCTCTGTATATTCTAGATATGAATCCTCTATCAGAGGAGTTGCTGGCAAAAATCTTCTCCCATTCTGTCGGCTCTCTGTTGAGGTTCTTGATTGTTTCCTTTGCTGCACAAAAGCTCTTTAGTTTAATGCAATCCCACGTATTGATCCTCATTTTAGTTTCCTGTGCCTTTGGGGTCTTGTTGAGGAAGTCTTTACCTGTGCCTATGTGTTGAAGTGTTGGCCTATGCCCTCTTCGAGTAGCTGCAAGGTCTCTGGTCTGATTTCTAGGTCTTTGATCCATCTTGAATTGACTCTTGTACAAGGTGAGAAAGTGGGATTTATTTCTATTTTTCTGCATATGGTTAGCCAGTTTTGCCAGCACCATTTGTTGAAGAGGCTATCTTTTTCCAGTGGATGTTTTTAGCCCCTTTGTCAAAAATCAATTGGCTGTAGATGTGTGGGTTTGTTTCGGAGTCTTCTATTCTGCTCCATTGGTCTATGTGTCTGCTTTTGTGCCAATACCATGCTGTTTTTATTACTATGGCTTTGTAGTATAGTTTGAAGTCAGGTATTGTGATGCTTCCTGCATGGTTCTTGTTGCTGAGAACTACTTTGGCTATTCTGGGTTTTTTGTTGTTCCAAATGAATTTAAGGACAGATTTTTCTATGTCAGTGAAGAATGACTTTGGTAATTTAATAGGTATTGCATTGAATCTGTAGAGCACTTTTGGAAGAATGGCCATTTTGATGATATTTATTCTGCCTACTCAAGAGCATGGGAGATCTTTCCATCTTCTAAGATCTTCTTCAATTTCTTTTTTCAATGTTTTATAGTTTTCCTTGTAGAGGTCTTTTACCTTCTTGGTTAGGTTTATTCCCAAGTATTTTATTGTTTTGGGGGATATAGTGAGTGGAAATGTCTTCTGGATTTCTTTTTCAGTGGATTTATGGTTGGCATACAGAAAAGCTTCTGATTTTTTAAGATCGATTTTGTATCCAGACACTTTGCTGAATTTGTTGATCAGTTCTATGAGCCTTTTAGTTGAGTTTGTTGGATCTTCTAAGTATAATATCATGTCATCTGCAAATAGAGATAGTTTCAGTTCTTCTTTTCCTATCTGTACTCCTTTTATTTCTTTCTCTTGCCTTATTGCTCTGGCGAGAGTCTCATGTACTATATTGAAAAGGAGTGGTGACAGTGGACATCCTTATCTTGTTCCTGTTTTTAAAGGGAACTCTCGAAATTTTTCCCCATTCAGTATGATGTTGGCTGCAGGCCTGTTGTATATTGCCTTTATGATGTTGAGGTATGTTCCTTCTATTTCAATTCTCTGCAGTGTTCTTATCATGAATGGGTGTTGGATTTTGTCAAATGCTTTTTCAGCATCTATTGAAATCATCATGTGATTTTTGTCTTTAGTTCTGTTTATGTGGTGGATTACATGGATTGTTTTTCATATGTTGAACTAGCCTTGCATCCCTGGGATGAACCCGACTTGGTCATGGTGTATGATTTTCGTGATGTGGTTTTGAATGTGCGTTGCTAGTAGTTTGTTTAGAAGTTTTGCGTCCAAGTTCATCAATGATATAGGTCTGTAGTTTTCTTTTCTTGAGCTGTCTTTATTTGGTTTTGGTATTAGTGTGATGTTGGCTTCATAGATTGTGTTTGGGAGAGTCCCGTTTCTTTCTATTTTACAGAAGACATTGAGGAGTATTGGGATTAGTTCTTCTGTAAAGGTTTTATAAAATTCACTTGGGAAACCATCTGGTCCTGGGCTTTTCTTTGATGGTAGGCTCTTTATTGCTGCTTCAATCTCTTTGATTGCTATTGGTCGATTTAAATTTTCTATATCTTCTTGATTCAACTTAGGAAGGTTGTACATGTCTAGACACTTGCCAATTTCTTCTAGGTTTTCCATTTTGTTGGAGTATAGTTTTTCAAAGTAGTTTCTGATTATCCTGTGGGTTTCCGTGCTGTCGGTGGTAATATCACCTTTTTCATCTCTTATTTTAGTAATTTGGGTTGATTCTCTCTTTCTTTGGTTAGGTTGGCCTAGTGGTTTATCTATCTTGTTTATTTTTTTGAGGAACCAGCTTTTGGTTTTGTTGATTTTTGTATTTTTTTTATTCTCTACTTCATTGATTTCTGCTCTGATTTTAATACTTTCCTGTCTTCTGCTAGTTTTGGGGTTAGACTGATCCTGTTTTTCAATGGCTTTGAGGTGTGTCATTAGGTTATGTATTTAGTGATTTTCTGTTCTTCTTATGTGGGCACTCAGTGCTATGAATTTTCCTCTTAATACTGCCTTCAGGGTGTCCCAGAGATTTTGATATGTTTTTTCTCTGTTTTCATTTGTTTCTAGAAATTTTTTAATTTCTCCCCTTATTTCTTCTTTTACCCATTCCTCATTCAGCAGTGTGGTATTCAGTCTCCATGTGTTTATGAGGTTTCTCTGGGTCTTCTTATAGTTGATTTCTAGTTTCATTCACTTATGGTCTGAAAATATGCAGGGGATCATGTCACATTTTTTGAACTTTCTAGTACTCACTTTGTGGCCTAGGATATAGTCTATTTAGAGAAGGTTCCATGAGCAGCTGAAAAAAAATGTGAATTCAGCTGTAGTTGGGTGGAATATTCTGTATGTGTCTACTAGATCCATTTGGTTTATGGTGTTCCTTAGGTCTGAAGCATCTTTGCTGACCTTTTGTCTTGAAGATCGATCAAGTGGTGTGAGAGGTGTGTTAAAGTCTCCCAATATTATTGTATTGGGATCTATGTGTGATTTAATGTCACGAAGGGTTTCTTTTATGAAAGTGGTTGCACCTATGTTTGGGGCATAAATGTTGGCTATTGTTATATCCTCTTGCTGGATTGTTCCTTTTACCAGTAAGAAATGACCTTCTTTGTCTCTTCTGATAAGTTTAGGTTTGAAGTCTAATTTGTCTGATATCATAATTGCTACTGCTGCTTGTTTTCGAGTTCCGTTAGCGTGGATTACCTTGCTCCATCCTTTCACCTTTAGTTTGTGCGTATCTTTACTAGTAAGGTGTGTTTCTTACAGGCAGCATATAGATGGATTGTGATTTTTAATCCATTTTGCCACCAATCTTTTGATTGGGGAGTTAAGGCCATTTATATTCAGTGTGATTATTGAGAGAGGAGTTTTCATTCCTAACATTTGGAGATTTAATTTCTGTTTGAGGTAGTGTTTGTTCTTTGCCTAGTTTTTTGTTTGATGGAAATCACTGTTTCTCTGGTTCTGGCATTTCCTTATTATTTCTTCTTTGTAATTAATCTCTTTGAGCATTTTCTCTAGTGCTGGTTTGGAAGACATAAAGTCTTTCAGCTTCTGTTTGTCATGGAAGGTTTTTATTTCTCCATCAAATTTGATAGATATCTTTGCTGGGTAGACAAATCTTGGCTTGAGGTTGTTTTCTTTCAGAGTTTGAAGTATGTCACTCCAGGCCTTCCTGGCTTCCATGACTTGGTTTGGAAGGTTGGGAGTGATTCTTATTGGTTTGCCTCTGAATGTTACTTGCTCTTTTACTCTCGCTGCCTTTAAGATTCTCTCTTTGGCCTCTACATTAGTCAGTTTGATTATTATGTGGTGTGGTGAGCCTCTTCTCTGATCCTGTCTATTGGGGGTTCTATATGTTTCCTGTACCTGTGTATCGACCTCTCTTTCTATGTTTGGAAAATTTTCCAATATTACTTCTCTGAATAGATTATTGATTCCTTTAGTTTCAGCTTGTAATCCCTCTTTTATGCCTAATATTCTTAGGTTTGCTCTTTTAAGACTGGATGAGATCTCTTCAATGTCCAATTCATGCTGTCAAATTGTTTTTTCTAATTTACATATATGTGTTCATTTTTGGAGAGGTCATCTCTAAGAGTGACATTCTGTTTTCCATGTGGTCTAGTCTATTGTTGATGGTCTGTATTGATGCCTTCATTTCAATTATTGCATCCTTCACTTCCTTCAGAGTTTCTTTTTGATTCCTGTTCAGGGTGTTGGATTCTTTGCTTATTTGATCCTTCATTACTTTCAGGCTCTCTCTGAATTCTTTTCAGAAATCCTGTATCATTTCCTCTATTGATGTTCTGAATTGTCCTTCTGGCAATCTTTGCACTTCGGAGTTGGCAGGTTCTGTTGTTGTGGAATTGTGGGGGCTCATTGTTTCTTTGCTATTCTTCCTTTTTATGATTTCAGGTTTCTTATGTTTATACCTTTGTTGCTTTTGGTAGCTCTCTCTCTCTCACTCTGTAGGTATCCTATGTCTAATCCCTCTCCCTTTATGGTTTCTTATCCTGGAGGTAGATAGTTGCTACTAGGTGAGCCTTAAAGGTGAATAGCCTTTATTGAATGGTTATTCTCACTTGCTTGGTATAGTGTCCATTTGCAGGCCCAATTCTTGGTCTCCTTCAGTGATCGGGACCCTTGCCTGGTTCCTCTCACTACCTGTGCAAGCGACCAGTGCTGCTATTGTCCCTCTCACTGCACATGTGGGTCTCCGTGGTCTTTACTTGGGCTGTCCCTATATCTCTCTCTGTCTACACCTATGGCAGGTGTCACCAGCAGGGGGCCCTGGGCTTGTGTCTCTCTTTGCCTACAGAAGCAGCAGGTGTTGCTTTGCCCCAACTCTGTGCAAACACAGAACTCCACGTTTTCCACAGAGAGGGCTGATTTGGTCCAATTTTCTCCAGGTACCACAGCTGTATGTCCTGTGTCGATCCCTGGGGAATCTATAAGGGTGCTGCGACCCGTGGGCTGCAAGTCTGTGCCACCCAAATGTTGCCAGGGACTGTCTGCTTATCCACCCGTCTACCGCGTCCCACAGCCGACCCAACTCCCACCTCTGCCGGGGCAATCCGCACCGTCTCAGAACCCGCGAGTCCCTGTGGCCGCGCTGGGTGGTCTTACCTGGGGTGGCTCGTTGACTGTCGGTCTCGTTGAGCACTGCTCTTAATCTCTGGGGGAGGGGTGGGCTCAGCTGCTGCTGCAGGCTCTGGTCAGGCCTCCGGGCCCTGGGGACTCTGCTGAGTGTGGATCGAACTGCTGCTCGCTTTTGTCGCTGATGCTCTGCAGGGTTGGTTTTAGAGGAGTTCTCTGGCTTCTTTGTTGGTGGCCTGCAGAAGCCGCAATGCCGGTAGTCGTAGGTGTGGTCTGACCAAGATGGCGCCGCCGCCGCTTCTGACATCACGGCAGTTCGTGTCTGTGTCGCGTGGAGCGAGTCACTGCTTGCCTTCACTGCTACTCTTCTGCAGCTGCTGGATTCACAGCAGGTCGCTGGCGTCTCCGCTGGTCCTATTTAAAAGCCACCATGCTGGTAGCCGCCGGCAAAGTCCTGCCAAGATGGCGCCGCCGCAGCCGCTGTGGCCGCCGCCGTTTGGCGTCTTGAGTGTGGCGGAGCCGCTGCTCGCTCTCGTCTCTGCTGATCTGCAGTTGAGCTCACAGCAGGTCTCCGGCTTCTCTGCCGGCGGCCAGTGGAGCCGTGATGCCGGGAGCGGCCAGCGCGGTTCGGCCAAGATGGCGCCGCCGCTTTTCCTTAGGTAAGGCGCTTGGAGCTTTTTACTTTCCTCTGTTTTGTCTTCTGGCTTCGATTCCGTTGCGTTTCAAACTTTTTGTTGTTTACTTCAAGTTTTTGTTGCTTTTCTTCTCCTATCGAGAGTTGCTTTCACGGCGATTGAGATCCAAGTCTCAGAGAGATCGTAGCGTGGTATTTTCTTTGGTCGCCATCTTGGATCCTCCACGATAGAATTCTCTGAAGAAATGATATCCTGAGAGGCGTAGGGACCCACACATCTTCCATACCACTCTGCATATGGACCCCGTTTAGGGACCAGAGAATGACAAAGACGCGACAATAGAACAGTTACCAAGAATCAGCAGGTGCCAGGTGCGGTGGCGCACGCCTGTCATCCCGGTACTTGGGTGGTTGAGACAGGAAGTCGCAGGTTTGAGGCCAGCAACTTCGCGAGACCTGTCTCAAAAGAAATGATATTTTTTTAAAGGGCTGTGGGTGTAGCTCGGAGGCTGAACACCCCTGGGTTCAGTCCCCAGCACCCAAAAGAAAACAAAAAAACAAGCCTGCGTCTCTAGCCGGTCCACCTGTGGAGAAGAGCTAGCCTGCTGGCGCAGCAGCTCTGGCAGCGAAGGGGTAAACGCGGCAAGTAAATGACTTTATTTAGACTCCAGCATTCCTGGCATCTCCCTAGGGGTTTTTTTTTCCTTTTGCCACCGTGTTTAACGTGACAGCTTTTGTTGACTCCCACTTGTCTCTCTTTTAAAATTCTCGTATCCGCAGTCAGCGCCGTTTCTTCGCCCCATACCGTCCTGAGTTTGGTACCCAGTGATGGAGACTGGGCTCTAGCCCCGCTCGCTCGAGACCCTCACACGGTGGCTAATTTGGGGGGGAGGGACATTAGAGCCGCCGAGATCTGGCAACACGAAGGCCATGCGCAGGTTTACGCAGTGTGGAGGCCGTGTGCCTGCAGGTTATCACCGACGGGCCCTCCAGAAAAGCGTTTTCACCGCAGGGAGGCTGTTTCTGGTATTCTATGAGACGCTGATGGCGAGGCCTGTTCAGGCCAGGGAAGGATGGCCAGCATCCATTTTGGGGTGGCCGTCCTGCCTTGATGGATTCTGGCTGGGGAGCAGGGGTGCCAGGGGAGGGCCTCAGACCTTCCCTGGACAAGTGGAAAAGAGCCAGAATGCTGTGGCCTCTAATCCCTTTGTCACTCTCCAAAGTCCTGACAGTGCATGCGTCCTCGTGTTGGGGAGGCCCTCTGTTGGAAGTGAGAGGAGGGCTTCAAGTGCGGGGTACTGGTGCCAGCAGAAAGGTCACGGAGAGAAGCCTATCTTCTGGACACTGCAGTATCATTATTAGACTATCAACAAACTGGAATTTGATGGCTTATTATTTTTTTCAGTACTGGGGATTGAACCCAGGGACATTGTGCCTCTGAGCTACACCCCCAGCCCTATTTTATTTTATTTTTATTTTTATTTATTTATTTATTTTTGCGGTACCGGGGATTGAACCCAGGGGCGTTCTACCTCCGTGCTACACCCCCGGCCCTATTTTTTATCCTTTATTTTGAAACCGGGTCTCACGAAGTTGCGGAGGGCCTCACTAAGTAGAGAGAGAGAGAGAGAGAGAGAGAGAGAGAGAGAGAGAAACAGGGAAAGAGAGAGAGAGAGCTGAGGCTGGCCGCAAACCCAGATCCTCCGGTCTCCGCCTCCCAAAGTACTGGGATTACGAGCGTGCGCCACCACGCCCGGCTTTATTTTAATTTTGAAACAGGGTCTCACTAGGTTGTCAAGAGCCTTGCTATGTTGCGGAGGCTGGCCTCGAACCTTCAATCCTCTCATCTCAGTCTCCCAAGTACTGGGATTACAGGCGTGTGCCACTATGCCTGGCTCATCACTTTGAAAGCAATTTTGAAGAGAAACCTCCTGCTGCCTGAAGTCGGCTTTCAGGAGAGAGCCTCTGGTCTCTCTGGTCAGCTTCACCCCCCAGGCCTCTTCTGGTCACTTCTGGGCTTTAGCCTTTTGGCCACCGACTTCCAAGCGAGCGTGCATGGGCACTGTGGGTGCGCGTGGCTGGTGGGAACTCTCTCCTCGCGTGCTTGCAGGGTGGCAGTGAGCGAAAGGCATTCTGTGCTTGTCGGGGTGGAGGGACCAATCACTGAGCCGGCATGGTCTCAACCGGCTGGTATTTCCTAAACTCTTCTGTGTATATCATTGAAAGCAAGCGTTACCACTCTAAAGAAGGACACAGAGGAGCCAAATGCCAGTGGGATTCTGTAATGTGGGCCGCGGTGTAAACTGTGGTAGGGTTGAACTGAGGACGGTTCGAGAGAAACATGTAAGTAATTAAGTCTTCCCTCCAGCAAGGTAAAAGCAGAGTCTGAAGTAGAGTACAAAATGAAGAGCGAAACCTTTGTTGGTGGCGGTGCGATTTTTTTTTTTTTGCCTTTTTAAATGTAAGTAAATAAAGAATTTTGGTAAGGGAGGGAAAAATCTCGTATCTCCTTACTAACCTAAGGAGAAAAAGCCGAAAGATCCCCTCGCTGTCGGTTGCATGTTTCAAAGCGCCGAGGTCAGGACCAAACTTAGATTACCCTGTTTCAGCAACTCCCAGTCATGTTCCCAGGAATACAAGACATTTCTTGCAGGGACAGGGAGGGAGCAGGGTTTTATGGTCAAACCTGGGGTATTGTTTCCCTTTCTCTGAAGATTCACAATGTACTTTGGTGAATTAAAAGAATTTTAGCCGGGCGTGGTGTTGCACACTTGTAATCCCAGTACTTGGGAGGCTGAGACTGGAGGATTCGGGTTCGCGGCCAGCCTCAGATACTTAGTGAGGCCTTCCGCAACGTACTGAGACCCTGTTTCCAAATAAAGAATAAAAATAGGGCTGGGGGTGTAGCTGGGAGGTAGAATGCCCCTGGGTTCCATCCCCAGTACTGCAAAAAAAAAAAAAAAAGAATTTTATCTGTAATCCTGTAATCCCTGCTACTTGGGAGGCTGAGACAGGAGGATCGCAGGTTTAAGGCCAGCCTCAGCAATTTAGCAAGACCCTCAGCAACTTAGTGAGACCCTGTTTCAAGATTAAAAATAGAAAACAGGGCCAGGGGAGTGGGTAGTTCAGTGGTAGAGTGCCCCTGGGTTCAAATGCCACTACTGAAATAAAAAATTCTATCTACCTCTGTTAGTCCAGCACTTTCTCATCCCTTTGACCACAGGAGCCTCTATCACGGCACCTGCTCACATGGTACTGGAATCTTCTCTTCCTTCATCCACATTGGGAACGCCACCCGCCCTCTCCGCCCTCCTCGGTATTACTTTCCAGCGCTTGATTCACGACTGTGTTATTGTACAGCCTGCTGCGACGTGTGTATCTCGCTTTCAGGACAGACTGCACACTCGTTGAAGACAGACGCTTTCCTTTCTCATCTTTGTGCAACCAAAGGGGCTGGCGGGGTGCTGGGAATATTCAGTTACTGTTTGTTGAAACCTTGTCTCACTGCGGATCACGGAAGGGCACATTTTTGGATCTGCTAACAGTGGTGAAGGTTAGGAACGGAGGTTTGAGAAGCAGGGCAGACAGTGGAAATAAACATTTGCAGCGCTGGTCCAGCTCAGCTGCCGTCTTCCCGCATTCCATCTCCTCAGTGGGAAGCAGGTACCTCGGGTAGGCTCTTCATCTCTCTTTGTACTTGCAACATGCAAAGCACGGAGAAGACTTTTCTTTTAAAAATTAGAAAATTTTCTGATGGACTGAGGCTCTGAGCAGACACAAAACTAGCTCGTTCAACTGAGCAAGCAGCATGGAAGAGCCACCGAGGGCTCGAGCAGAGAGGACAGGGCGTGGAAGAGTGGGTTTAGCCACTCGCGTCTTGGCGTTCGCGAGCGACCAGAAAGCGTGGCCATCTTCTGCAAGGAGATTCAGGGCTGTCACCCAGAGGGAGGCTGGCAAGATGGCACAGTGGCTCGGTAGGGTGGGAAGGGGGTAAGCTTTGGAATGTGACAGTCCTGGCTCCGTAGACCAGCAGCTCTGTTTTTTAATCCCAGGAACTTGGACCAGAGTATTGGTTTCTTTACTTTTAAATATTATTTTCCTAAAATGGATGGATCTAAGGAATATTATGCTAAGTGAGATGAGCCAGTCACAGAAAGTGAAGGGTCATATGTTTTCTTTCATATGTGGAAGCTAGGGAGAAATTGGGATACAAGAAGGACTCCAGATAAAGGAGGAGAAATCCTCGTGGAGCAATGGATGGGACTAGGGGAGGGAGGTGTGTGTGTAGGGGAGGGAGACCGATGAAGGAAATGCTTCAACTGACGTTATGGACATATGCAAAAATATCAATGCCAATCTCAATGTCGTGGACGGGGAAGGGGAGGGAGCGGGTGAGATCCAGGGAGAAGCTCACCAGGTGCTGTGCGCATGTGTGTCCCTATCACTCTTCATTATGATGTGTGATTACAATGCATCAATTAAAGTGTATTAAAATTATTTTCCTAAATTAAATATTTATATGATACTTTAAAATGTTTTACCATTTAATTTTAACAATCTCTGCTCAAGAGGCCATTGTAGTCTCCTGAGGTACTCCCATGTATCATTTGCACGTCTTCATACGTTGATATAAACATGGAGCAAATACAGAAGGGCACGCCCAGGTTGTTGACATGGGTTACTTGAGGGGAGCCTCCGGTGAGGGACCCCACAAAGACAGGGGTGCCCATGGGCAGTCCCTTCCCCTGCTGAATAGAGCCGACCTGAGTAACCGATAGAATGTGGCAGAAAGGAAGACGGGGACTTTGAAGCTAGCTCACCAATGACCTCGCAGACTCCTCCATGTTCCCTCTAGTTTGTGGCTGTGGTCAGCCACTATGTCGTGAGGCCAGGGAAGCAGTCCTATAGAGAGACCCATGAGATGAGGGGCAAAAGCCTCCCGCCAAGAGTCCGCGCCAACTTGCCAGCGGTGGAGGGTGCCATCTTGGAGCAGATCCCCCAGCACCCCGGTCATGCCTTCGGATGATGATGCCCCCCACCCCCCTCGAGTGCCACTTTATGAGAGACTCTCAACTCAGAACTGCCCAGGAAGTCACTGACTTCCTGACCTCCAGAGGCCCTGGTATAATCAGTGTTTAGTGTCTTTTAAGCAACTAAGCTTTGAGTTACTGTGTCACACAGGGATGAATAATATAAGTTAGGGAGGAGAGAAAGCAGAAGAAAATTTTAAAATGGCACTAAAAAAGTATGATGTGATTTCATTCACATAAAATTTTATATAAAGAAACTGAAAAAAACATGTAGTTAGATCTTTATCTGCTGGCTTGCAGGAATGTGTATGTGACAGTGTCAATTGTCAAGTGACAAAGACAAATTTTGGAATAATGTGTGTAGAAGGATACTATTTTGGTCTAAGCGAGCCACCAGTCAACACCCTCTGAGCAGATCTGCTTGTCTGGGTTTGCGGGAGCAAAAGGAAGGGTGTGGAGGGGTTTGGAGCACAAGGAAGCAATTATAGCCATCTTTGTATATCTTTCTCTTGCATTGTTTCATTTATTATAAGAAGCTTAAATTATTTTGATGATTTGAGACGACAAGTAAATAAACTCTTTTAAAAAAATTAAAAAATAAAATGAAAACTTTTGCAAACTGCTTGGCATATGGAGGTATTGATCAAAGATTCTTTTTCTGTGTGTGTCCCGGGACCTGTTGGGTTGGTGGTCCCTGCCATGGTGGTTCACAGTTGGTGGTACCCATTTTGTGGACCTGTTTGGTGGTCCCTGTTTGATGGGCTGGTGAACTCTCTAGACCCTTCTCAGACCAATATTTTTAAATGATTAGCTTCAAATACACAGGGGTATTTGTTCTATTGAAGTAAAGTTAAAAGATATCAATTAAAATTTTTTTATTGGTACATTATTATTGTGCATGACAGTGGGATTCATAGTGATACATTCATATATGTACATAATATTATTTGTTCTGTTTCCTTCCCCAAACTTCCCCTTTCCCTCCCCTCTCCTCCCGATTCCCTTCCACTACTCTACTGGTCTCTCGCCTAATTTTCATGAATTTCCTTTTCTCTCTAGCTCCCAAAGGCAAATTTGTGATAGAGTAATAGATGTGCTTCTTTACTAATATCTATAGAAGCTCTAATAGTAAATCTAACTGTCCTAATTTTGAAGTAGCGATGTGTACAAGTGGTAATTTCTGATACTCGCAGCAACTCTGATGTGATAATATTTGTGATTTGTATTAATGAAAAAGTTACGAGAACTGTAAATTACAATTTAAGGTTTCTTAACCCAAGTTCACAACTTTGTGAGCATTCTAAATGTCTGCTCGAGAGTATAGAGATAGAAGCTGGGCGTGGTGGTGCACACCTGTCATCCCAGTACTTGGGAGGCTGAAACGGGAGGATCACAGGTTTGAGGCCAGTCTCAGCAACCTAGCAAGGCTCTCAGCAACCTAACCTGTTTCAAAATAAAAAATAAAATAGGGCTGGGGGTATAACTCAGAAGAAGAATGCCCTTGGGGTTCAATCCCTGGTATCAAGTAAATAAATAAATAAGTGAATTGCCAGGCATGGTGGTGCAGGCTTGTAATCCTAGTACTTGGGAGGCTGAGACAGGAGGATCGCAGGTTCGAAGCCAGCCTCAGCTACTTAGTGAGGCCCTCCGCAACTTAGTGAGACCCTGTTTCAAAATAAAAGAATAAAAAATAGGGCTGGGGGTGTAGCTTGGAGGTAGAATGCCCCTGGGTTCAATCCCCAGTACCGCAATAAATGAATGAATGAATGAATAAATAAATAAATGAAAATAAGATAGAATTTTTTTTTTCTCGTTCATGGTCACAGACCTCTTTGCGGGAAAGGGCAATGATGAATAAGTGGGAGTTAGGCCTGCTCCCCGTGGAGAGTGCTGGTTGATAGTCCATGAAATCCAGGCTGCGTGGGAGCCAGGTGCAAGGAAGAGCAGGCCGGGCGATGCCCTGAGTTCTGTCGGTCTGCGAGCAGGGCCCACTGCGGGTGCAGTTTGGGGATAGTGAGGAGGGTCTCGCCCCTTCCCATGCCCCTCAGGCCCCACTCCCCTTGCTGCCCTTGTGTCGTCTGTGTTTAATTTTTCGTTTACATTTTTTTCTGCGTTCATTCATGCATCCCTGTCTTGTTCATTCGTAGCCTTTCTTGGCAGCTGCTTCCTGAAAGTATTACTCTGAGCTAATCTCCGGTCATTGCTGGCTCTCTCGAAGTTGTCAGTCATCTGAATATTTCTAAAATTACAGGACTTGCTTGGGAGCCCAAGGACGTGGGTAAACACTTTAATAACAGCCCCTCTGGATCCATTTCCCTTTCTCCCGGGTCCCTTTGAGGGCCCTCACCATTTGCGAAGGGAAATCGTGTAATTTACCACTAAGTCGAAAGACTTGGAAAGAGCGAAAGGCCCAGAGCCCAAAATCCAGGCCTTTCCAAGTGTTTCTTGGACATTCTCATATCCAGCCAATTACTTAGTCATTCATCAAATATTTATCGAGTACCTCTGTTGCACGAGGGACCTTGCTAGGGGTTGTGGGACAGCGTTTATTACACCCTATTAGTGGGTTAGTAAAATTAATGGCGTTTGAGTCACGACCAATGTTTAAGAGGTGAAATAGAAATCATTAATAGTGAAGCTAAATATTCTATATCAAAACTGTGTCTCAAAACTCTACACACACACACGTATATGTGTACTAGATTGTGATCTATAGTATATTTATTCCTTTTGGGGGGTTATTGTTAGGAAATTGGGCGGGCCCTGCTGTGGGGGATGTTGGGCACACACTAGCTCTCACAGACCTCCTCTCATCCAAGTCATGCTGGGATGGAGGAGTTAACGCGTTAACTGGATATACAGTTGGTCCTTCGTGTTTGTAGGTTCCACATCCCAATGTAACAAACCATGGGTTGAAAACATTTGAAAAAAATTTCAACTGTACTGAACACATGCAGACTTTTCTCTTGCCACTATTTCCTGAACAATACACTACAACAGCTATTCCCATAGCATTTATATTAGGTGTTATAAGTAACCTAGAAATGATTTATATAGGAGGATGTGTGTAGGTCATAGGCAATTACTTGCCAACTTCTATAAGGGATTTGAGTATCCTTGAGTTTGGGTTCCCATGGGAAACCAATAATACCAGGGTACCGAGGGATGATTGTGCATAAAAAGCTAACCACAGCTGGGTGTGGTGGCACACACCTTTAATCCCAGTACTTGGGAGGCTGAGACAGGAGGATCACAGATTTGAGGACAGCTTCAGCAACTTAGTGAGGCCCTCAGCAATTTAGGGAGACCCTGTTTTCAAATAAAAAATAAAATAGGGCTAGGGATGTAGCTCATGGGTAGAATGCCCCTGGGTTCAATCCCCAGTATTGAGAGAGAGAGAGAGAGAGAGAGAGAGAGAGAGAGAGAGAAATCTACCAGCCATGTGAGGCAAAGGATAAATCGAGACTTGGCAGCTCATGAGAACATCGGCTTGTGGAGGGCAGAGCTGGCTTTGGGTGGACTCCTGGTTGGGAGAAATAGAGGGCAGTTCTGCAGGACCCTTATTAGAGGTGGACAGTGGTGGGAGAGGCTGGGAGGTGGGGGTGCCCATCCTTGGGAGCACCTGCATTTCACAGGCCACAAGAAGGGTTTCACTTCATCCTAAGAGCAGGAGGCCACCCACAGGTTTTAAACAAGGAAGTGACAGAGAGGGCCACCTGGATGCTCCTGACCAGTGGACGGAAGGACAGCAAGGCCAGAGGGAGTACCGCCCCTGGAGAGGTTCTGCAGAAATCTAGCGGGGCTCGATCCAGGAGAGGGGAGAGGATCAGGAGAGACTGGCGAGGCGGACTCTAGAGCAGAGGCCACAGGGTTTTGTGTAAAGGGCTCCATGGTAAACATTTTAGGGTTCATGGGCCTCTGGCTGCTCAGCTCTGCCCCCGTGGTGTGAAATTGACCACTCACAATTTGTAAATGAATGGGCATGGCTGTGTTCTAATAAAACTTTATTTGCAAAAGCAGACAGTGGGCCAGATTCCCATGGTTGTAGTTTTCAGATCACGGGTCTCAACCGGGGGTGATTTTGTCTCCCCCAGGGGACATTTGGCAATGCCTGGAGCTGTTTTGGATTGTCACAACTTGGGGGGGGGTTGCTGCTTGCATCTAGTGAGTAGAGGCCAGGAGTGCTGATGCGCATCCTGCTACGTGCAGGATGCCCAGCGGCACAGCCCCGTGTCAGCAGAGCTGCGGCTGAACGCTGGCCCTGGCAGAGTAACCTGTGGAGCTGGTCACGCTGGGCGGGGGGGCGTCAGTCATGAAAGAAGGTTCAGGGTTTCACTGTTACCGGTGTCACCTTTGGTTTCCATACAGCATGGATATGCTATAAAAATAAAATCTTAAACTTATTTTCAGCAACGAAAAACTTAAGCAAGACTAGATCCTCTAAAATTTTATTTATTTATCATTATTATTATTATTTTTTGGTGGTAATGGGGATTGAACCCAGGGGCATTCTACCTCTGAGCTATACCCCCAGCACTATTTTAGTTTTTTATTTGGAAACAGGGTCTTGCTAAGTTGCTGAGGCTGGCTTCGAACCTGCGATCCTCCTGTCTCAGTCTCCCAAGCACTGGGATTACAGGTGTGCACCACCATGTGGGGCCTCCTAATAATTTTTAAAAACATTTCTTTTTTGTCCATGTGCATAGGTAGTTATTTAGGGCTTTTTTTCCAGCTATGAATGTGGTATTGAGTAAGATCGCATGGGTCCCGACATTCAGAAAATATGTGAAATGCAATGCTGCTGCTCCGAGCCCTGCTGTGGTTCCCCCTCTCTGGTGACCCCGGATCCAGTCACAGAGGAAGCTCCCAGGGCTCCGGCTCTTCAGGTGGACGAGACCCTGGTTTCTGCGAGTGCTGGACGCTGTGTCCTGGTACTTTTGCTCTTCTCTGGTTTGGATACCTTGTTTTGGCACTGGGGATCTTTGCTGGAATGGTGGTGTATGATTAGTTGATTCGTTCTCTGGAGCTGGTCTGCAGCTTTAGCCTGGCTCTCGTCTGTCTCTGAGGACCCCTCAGCAATGGGTCATCAGCCAATACTGTCTCAGAGTGGTGTCCTGACATGATGGCATGGTCCTGTCCCCCCTTCAATCTTTACACATTTGAGCAGCAAGAATCGGGGACATTTCCATGGGCTCCTTTTTATGGCCGCAGGGAACCCAGATGAGGGGCCCTGTCCCTTCTCTCAGACCTCGGAACCATTAGACTCAAATTTACTCCCTCATTTTCTAAAATGATTTAGAAAAAAAATTCAGGTTCGCTTACATTTTCAAGTTATTTGAAAAAGCTTCACTGTAAGATTCAATTTGTAACTTTTGACCTACTATGATATTGGCCTTTAATAATCCCAGTACATGGGAGGCTGAGACAGGAGGATCACAGGTTTGAGGCCAGCCTCTGCAACTTAGTGAGACCCTATTTCAAAATAAAAAAGGTCTGGGGAGGTAAATGTCCCTGGGTTCAATCCCCAGATTAAAAAAAAATTGTTATATCATTGTATTGGACAGGGTTCACTAGATTAACAGAGTTCACAGAATGAGTATATTTGAAAAAGGGATTTATCAGATGGGCTTACAGTTTGAAGCAATGTAGTCCCAGGTTCTGACTGCACGTGGAGAGTCAGAGGAACCAGTAGCTGGTCGAACGGTCTAAGAGCTGGAGTCTTAGGATCAGAGCAACCACTAATTCAGTCCCAGTCCAAGATGTGAAGATCAGGAAGCTCTTTGGAGAAACGATGGTGGAATTTCAGTTCGAAAGGCTGGAGGCCGAAGATCTCAGACGAGAGCAGAAGATCAAGAAGCTCTTCAGAGAAACGGCAAAGCCGGGGGCCAAGGATCTCAGGTGAGGGCAGATGCATTGTCTTCGGAAAGAGTCGCGCATTGCTCTACGCAGCTTCTCCCTCTTTTATCTAAGTCCTGCACCTATCAGAATCTTGCTGCCTACATTCAGGGCAGGGCTTTCTGTTTAATCTGCTGTTACACACCCAAAGTCACATGATCTTGGGTGTGTCATGATCAGGTCAAGTTGACAACCTAGATTGACTATCACAATCATAAAATGAAATTGAATGTTGAATGAGTTGATACTTTAGAAATATATATATGTGTGTGTGTGTATTGATGTGATATATATGTATCTTGATCTAATTTTCAAAGTTGTACATTTCCCTTTGCATTTATATTTCTTTTCATCGTCCCCCACAGATTTTTTTTCAAATAATACTTTTACTGGATGTGGTGGCGCACGCTTGTAATCCCAGTACTTGGGAGGCTGAGACCAGAGGATCCGGGTTTGCAGCCAGCCTCAGCTACTTAGTGAGGCCCTCCACAACTTAGTGAGACCCTGTTTCAAAATAAAGGATAAACAGTAGGGCTGGGGGTGTAGCTCAGAGGTAGAATGCCCCTGGGTTCGATCACCAGTACGCAAAAAAACCCCTTTCATTTTAGAATAGTTTTAGATTTGCAGAAAGTTGCAAAAATATGACAGAGTTCCCTGTACCCCTTGTCCAGGTTCTCCTAAGACTCATGTTATAATAGCACGGGATATTCCTCACAATTAATAATCAGTGCTGATACATTATCACTAACTGAAGTCCACACCTAGTCCCTAGTCACATTGCTTTAGCTTTCTCCTCCTGTCTTCTTTGTGTTCCAAGACACCCCCCTACACGACCCCCCCATTACCCTTAATCGGCATGTCTCCTTTGGCTGCTGTTGGCTATGACCGTTTTATGACTTTCTTTGTTTTTTTATGACTTTGACAGTTTCAAGGACTATTGGCCAGGTATTTTGTGGGCTGTCTGCGGTTGGAATCTGCCCGGGACTTTTCTCAGGACGACACAGGGTTATGGCTTTGGAGAGGAGCTGTCGAGGTAGAGGACAGTTCTCATCAAGTCCCATCAAGGGCCTTCCTGTCCGCGGGATGCGTCACCGTGGACGTTGGCCTCGGTCCCCGGGCCGCGGCAGCGAGTCAGCTTCTCACTTCGTGGCTGCTGTTTCTCTTGTTTCTGGGCTGTGGGCTCTGGCGGGGAGTCGCTGTGCACAGCCTGGACTTGAGGGGCGGACGCACGCTCTCTCTTTCGAGGTTGGAGTATGTACATAAATGATTTGGAATTGGTCTACACGGGGGGAGATTTATCTCTCCTGCCCCCATTTAGTTCTTTACTCCATCCTGTGTGCCAGGAGAGACTCATGGGTATTTATTTTACACTTTGGGCTATAATCCAATACTATGTTATTTATTTTGTTGTTCCAATTGCTCGCGTTTGGGCCTCTGGGAGCTCATTTACTTGGCTTCCGTGTCCTATCTTCCTGCCGACATACGTCTTATTGTGGGTTTATGTTGTTGCTGTCCTTTTTTTTTTTTTTTTGAGCACTTTTTTTACTTTCTGGCACTACAAAATGTCTAGGCTCATCTTGTATGTTTCCTGCCCCAGTCCCAGGACTAGCCCCTTCTCTGAGGAGCCCTGTTTCCTTGTATTCAGGAATTTTTTTTTTTCGCAGTACTGAGGTTTGAACCCAGGGGCATTCTACCTCTGAGCTACACCCCCAGCCCTATCTTTTATTCTTTATTTTGAAACAGGGTCTTGCTAAGTTGCGGAGGGCCTCACTAAGTAGCTGAGGCTGGCCGCGAACCTGGATCCTCTGGACTCAGCCTCCCAAGTACTGGGATGACAAGTGTGCACCACCACGCCCGGCTGTATTCAGGAATCTTAGAAACCAAGATCGGGGTGTTAAATGAGCCCATTGCGATTGGCTGTTTTTGCTTCTAGGTCCTCCCTGTTGTCAGAGCAAAGAAGTGTGTGTGTGTGTGTGTGTGTGTGTGTAGCATCCTGTGAGGACACATGTAGCACATGTGCAGCCATCTGTTTCCATAGGGAGCTGAGTCCCCACTGATGCCTCCGCCCAGAACCCACGGCCACGTGGCTCATTCTGGCTCAAGCTGCAGAGCTTGTCAGTCCCCCACCAAATGTGTTAGACACTCTGTGATAAGTGTGTGTGCATGGGGGTGGGGCAGTTTTGAGTCACAGGAGCCTAGAAAGGGCGAGGTCGCCCCTAGGAGATGGGACCTTTCAGGCACTGAGCCCCGTGGACCTGGCTGCTCCTGGAGTCTGTGAGGAGCTCCGCTCACATCTGGCCAGGTGTGTGGTCTCAGGTAGGGGTGGCCCTTGATCCTCTGGGGAGGAAGGGGATGAGGTCCGTGGGCCTGGCAGGGGGACGAGTTGGGGTTCTGGAGTGGGAACCACACCCCAGCGTGGCTCTCCTGGGGGCAAGGGCCAGGGCTTCTGTGTCCAGCGTTGGCCGGTCTGGGGACAGTCGCGGAAGGGGCCCAGGCTCAGTGAGGTGGAGGGAGGAGGCGGAGCCGGCCAGGAGCCTCCCACAGGCACCGCAGCTGGGGGTAGGTCTGGTGACCCGCTAAAGCAATCTGGACAGCCACCAACAAAGTCCAGGGCACGAGGTGCAGATTTCCTAGCAAGGGTCTCAAGTCCCTGGGGGGATGATGTGCAGCCTCCTGTGCCCTGAGGTCATTCAGCACAAGAGCCAAGGGGCCCGGGACGTTCTCTGGGCACAGGGCTCCCTACCGCTTTCTAAGTTGTATGCTGTCTTCGCTGTCGCTTTCACAGGCCCCGTGCCACACGAGCGCCACACAGACATCACCTTTCTGTGAAGTCTGGCCAGGAGGCGCATCTGTCGTTTGTAACCTCCTAGGCTTCAGGCTTATTTCTCGGCATAGCTTGGGCCCCAGCTCAGCTGAAGGGGATGGCTATTTCTTGGTGCCTCCTGGTGCTGAGGCAGGCTTTCCAGGGCCTGGTCGCCTGGCAGGTGCCATCGGGAACACTGAGGTTACTGCGGGTCATGACCTCGCCTTGCTAAATATTTTGCAGGCCGGCCGCGCTTGAAGTCACTCTGTCTGTAGGACTGTTGGGAAGCAGCGGCGCTCCAGGATAGGGTTCCGCCACAGCAGGAAATGTGCAGGGGCTTGTGGGACATCTCCTGCCCTGGCGTCCTTACAAACACGCCTCTGAGAACAAGTGTCTGTTGGCTTTCACTGTGGCCTGTTCCCGCTCTTGCTCTGTGTACCGTAACCTGTCGCCATGAGGGAAGAGGACCAGGAAACGCAAGGCCAGCTAGGAAGCTCCGGACCTGGACAGCATATCTTCTTGGTGAAGTTCAAAGTCCTCCAGCTGTTGGACACAGCACGCGCTGTCCTAACATCCCATGGCCAAGCGGGTTGAGCCCGTCACTTGGGTCTCGTGCTGTGTTCATTGGCCAGGATGATCTCTGGCAGGATTCCTGGGTTCCAGGTGCCTCCTGTCCCTAAGGCAGGAAGAAGGATGCAGGGGCTGAATATTGGGGTTAAGTCTGTGTAGCGTCCAGTGCCACAGAAATGTGCCATCTATCGGATGAATGTGTCAATTACCTGATTAATTTTCCAACTATGCAAAAATGAAGACCTGTCTCAGTCTGTTTGAGCTGCTATAGCAAAACTCTCCCAGACTGGGCAATTTATAGACAATAGAAATGTATTGCTCGCAGTTCCAGAGGCTGGGAAGCCCAGGATCAAGGTGCCGGCAGACTCGGTGTCCGGCGAGGGTCCTCTGATCACAGACGGTGCTTTCTTGCTGTATCCTGGCAGGCAGAAGGGCCCTGATCACCCTAAAAGGCCTACCTCTTTAAAAAAAAAACATTTAAAAAAATCTGAAATAGTGTCTTGTTAAATTACTGAGGGTCTCACCAAGTTGCTGAGGCTGGCCTCCAATCTGTGATCCTTCTGTTTCAGCCTCCCAAGTACTGAGATTACAGGTGTGGGCCACCGTTCCTGGCTCCCCACCTTTTAATACGATTATATTGGGGATTTGGTGTCAATGAATGGGGGGCACTGGTATTCAGACTATGGCAAGACACTTTATCTGAACATTCACTATAGAGTATCATTGCTTTGGTTTGTCTATTTCTAGAAACACAAAAGCAAGAAAAAGGTAATGACCAAGTTCCATTTCACCTTGCTCCTCCTTGATAGTAGGAAGTATTGAATGAAGAGCACTTCACAGCCAGAGACAAGAGCAGTCCTGTCCCCAGAAGGTGGAGGACAGACCATTACACAGAGCTGTGCGGGTGGCCCGGGATGCGCAGGGGTCTTTCTAACTTGTTTGCAAGAGGGATTGAGGAAGGCTGTTTGTCCTTTGGGACAGGCGAGGGCAGGATGGGAGAAAATATTGCTTATGGCGTGGTTCTCATTTCTATCAGATCTAATGTCCCTTTTCATAACAAATATTTTGTAATGCTCCGAAGAAAATGGCAAGCCAGGGCCACACGTGCCCCAGGCACCTGCTCTCTTGCAAGGCGACACTGCCATTCCTCCTGTTGAGTGGGGTGTTTGTTTCTCTACCCCCTTGAATGCTGGCTGGCCTGGTGGTTAACCATGACCAATGGGATTCTGTGGAAGTGACATCATGTGACTTCAGAACTGAGGTCTCCAGGGCCCCGGAGCTTATCCCTTCTCCCTCTTAGAACCCAGGCTCTGGGGGAGGAGGCCTGAGCTGGCCCCAGGGACAGGTGGCAAGAGGGAGTATCTAAGTGCCACAGCCAGCTGCCGGACACCTGGCTGTCCAGGACAAGCCGGGCTCAGATCACACTAAGCCAGCGGGCTGTGGAGCCCAGATAAGGTGTCCCAGCCGAGCCTTGCCCACATCGCCAACCTACAGGAGCGAGAAGGGAAGAAATGGTTCTTACTTTAAGCCACTAAAGTTTGGAGCAGTTTGTAATGCACCGATAGATAACTGATAGTCCCTCTTTATTTTCTTTGAAAGTTATAGGTTATCTGTTATGCATATATAAAACACATAACATATATCATATAAGAAGTCATAGATTATATACCCTACCATGTACATGATTAAAAAGAAAAATGTTAACTGGGCGTGGTGGTGCATGCCTGTAATCCCAGTACTTGGGAGGCTGAGATGGGGATCACAAGTTCGAGGCCAGCCTCGGCAACTTAGTAAGATTCTCAGGAACCTAGCGAGACCCTGTTTCAAAATAAAAAAATAAAAAGGGTTGGGGATATAGCTCAGAGGTAGAATGCCCCTAGGTTCAATCTCCAGTAACACACACACACACACACACACACACACACACACACACACACATACGTAATACTCTCATTGTAATATGAAAGGAAATGATGGGAACATAATTTATAATAAAATAATATGCGAATGTTGGAGGGTAACTTTACTTGAAGCCATAATGCAGCAGTTAAATGTGCCCAGAACCACTGTGAGCTCATCCACTGGTCTGCAGGCTGCAGCTACGTGGGCGGTGACTGGGATCCTCTGAGTGCGCTGCCATCAGTAATGTGCTTTTCCAAAATGGTGATTGACCAAGCTCAAAAAAACAAGAACTAGTATTTTATCTCTATTGATAAAGTGGTCATGTTCTTAGAAATTTTATATGAAAACCCTACCTTCCAAACCCTTTGCATTTATACATAAAATGGAGTCACATTCTAGGCTCGGATAATTATAAATGCATTCAGAATCTGATATAATTCATCATCAATATACAGAGGGCCTTCAGCTAAAAGAAAATCAATACCATTTAGAAACATGGATCTTCCTAAGAGAACAAATAAGACCAGAAATGGTAACTACATCAGCAGATACTTTAAGATATTCTTACTACTTAGATTTCTTTGAATGATAGTTGACTGTTTTAACAAATAATAATGCATGACAGCAATAGCACAAAGGTTAGGAGGGGTAAAATGGAAATATACTATTTTAAATCCTATATATAAAGTGATATAATACCTGTCAAAGGTGACAGTCAACTTAAACAACATACTGTGTATCCCGATGCCACCACTAAAATAGCCAGCCATATAGCTCCTAGGCTAACAAAAGTACTAAAATCATAAAAAGTATACAGTTAATTCAAAAGAGAGAAAAAGAAGCATGAGAACAAAGGACAGATAGAATGAATAAAAAAATAAACAGCAAATTTACAGGTTTAAATTTCACCTTGTCAATAATCACATTAAATATAAATGGTGAAATACCCCAATTAAAAGGCAGAGATTGTAAGACTGGGTAAAAAAAATGCAAGAACCAACTATATACTGTCTATAAAAAACAAAACAAAGCAAAACCAAAGGAAATGAACTTTAAAAATAAAGATACACAATGGTGGAAAAAGATACACCATGATAATAATAACCACGGGAAGTAGGAACACTATCGTACTGTGCAGTTAAACATTTGTTAAGACAGTAGATCTCCTGTTAAGTGCTCTTGCCACACACAATACTTTTAAATGGATTAATTATTTTAAAAAAAGCTGGAGTGGCTATACTAATATCATATAATATAAATTTCGGAGCAAAGAATATTCCTGGGGATAAAGTTGTTCATTTCATAATGACATTAAAGTCAATTCAGCTTATCTTCACAATTTATATACCCAATAATAGAACTTCAAAACAGATGAAGCAAAATCCGATAGACCCGCAAAAAAAAAAAAAAACAGAAAAATACACAATTATAAGCGATTTCAATGCACTTATCTGAAAAATTGATAGAGCAAGTACACAGAAGGTCAGTAAGGATAAAGGAGACTTAACACTATCAACCCACCTAACTTAATTGATATTCACAGAGCACTCCACCCAATGATAAGAAAACACCCATTCTTTTCAAAATTATCTGTGGCATTTTACCAGGATGGATCATATGCTGGGCCATAACACCAATCTCAATAAGTTGAAGAGGTTTTTGTTTGTTTGTGTGTGTGTGTGTGTGGTACTGGGGATTGAACCCAGAGGCATTCCACATCTGAGCTACACCCCCAGCCCTATTTTATTTTTATTTTGAAACAGGGTCTCACTAAGTTTCAGAGGGCCTCACGAGGTTGCTGAGGCTAGCAAACTTGCGATCCTCCTGTCTCAGCCTCTCAAATACTGGAATTTCAGGTGTGCACCACTGTGCCTGGGTTAATGAGTTTTAAATCGTGCAGAAGTGCTGTTTGACCACAATGGAATTAAGTTAGAAAACAGCAACTGAAGGATACCCAGATAATCCCCGAATATTTGGAAGTGAAATAATGCACTTATAAATAACTCATGGGTCAAAGAAGACTTCAAAAGAGAACGGAGAACATATTTTGAACTGAGTGAAGATTAAAACACAATATGCCAGAATTTGTGGGCTGAACACATTAAGGCGTTCTTAAAGGGAAGTCTGATGCATGAAACTCCCACGTTAGAGAAGGAAGACCTCAAATTAATGACCTCGGTTTCCACAGTAAGAGTTATATAAAAGAAGGGCAAAATGAATTCAAAGGAAGTAGAAGAAAGGAAATAAATAACAACAACAAAAAAAAAAGCAGAGTGGAAATCAATGAGGAACAAACAAAAAGCCAGAAAGACAGTAGAGAAAGCCAAGAAAATCAATGATGGGTCTTTAAATAGATTGATAAATTTGATAAACCTTGATACAGAATGATAGAAGAGAAGAAGCTAATGAAAAGTATTAGCAATGAGAAAGGTCACGGCAGTATAAAGTGTAAACTTATATAAAATATAATAGGAAAACTATATGAGAAATCTTATGCCAATAAGCTTGCAAGTTAGATGAAATGAAAACATACCCTGAAAGACACGAGTTACCCATGCTCACTAATTAAAAATTAAATAACCTCACTAGCCCTCTATCCATTATAGAAATTGAATTTGTAATTTAATACTCTTCTACAATGAAAATGTCAAGCTTAAATGGCTTTACTGGTGAATTCTACCAAACATGTGAAGAAGAAATAGTACCAGTGCTACACAAACATTTTTTTAAAAAACCAAAAAGGTGGGAATACTTCCCAACTCATTTTTTTTTTTTGTGGTACTAAGGATTGAACCCAAGGGCATTCTATCCCCTAGCTACACTCCAGCCCTATTTTATTTTTATTTTTGAAACAGGGTCTTGCTAGGTTGCTGAGAGTCTCACTACTGGCTGAGGCTGTCCTTGAACCTGCAATCCTCCTGTCTCAGCCTCCCAAGTACTGGGATTACAGGCGTGCACTGCCACACCCGGCTTCTTCCTAACTCATTTGACAAGGTCAGTACTATCCTGATACCAAAACAAGGACACTATAAGAGAAAGGAAATTATAGACCCAGTGGCCCTTATGAACATAGATGCAAAAATTGTAAGCGAAATTTTAGCAAACTGAATCAAACAATATGCAAAAAGTCTAGAACATAATTTTGTAATCCATTCATCTGTTGATGGACATCTAGGTTGGTTCCATAATTTGGCCACTGTGAATTGTGCTGCTATGAACATGGGTATGCATATATTACTGTTGTTTTCTAGATTCAATCCCATTGGTATGATACCCAGTAGTGGTATAGCTGGATCATATGGTGGATCCATTCCCAGTTTTCTGAGGAATTTCCACACTGATCTCCACAGTGGTTGGACTAGTTTGCAATCCCACCAACAGTATAGAAGAGTCCCAGTTTCCCCACATCCTCGCCAACATATGGGAAATACACACAATGGAATTCTACTCAGCAATAAAGAAGAACAAAATAACAACATTTGCAAGAAAATGGAAAGATCTGGAGAACATTATGTTAAGTGAGATTAGCCAATCACAAAAAAAGAAGGGACATATGTTTTCATTAATATGCACAACTTAGGGAGTTGTGGGGACACAAAAGGACTCCAATGACAACGGAGAACCCTCAGTGGTGCAAGGGAAGGGGTACAAGGGAAGGGGAAGGGTAAGAAAGAAGTGAATCTATGGAATTACTGTCATAAACAATGTGTATATATGAGATTATACCATCATTCTCAGTGCTACATGTGGGGGGGAGGC
>PVJS01002076.1:0-88580 GCA_004027185.1 Glis glis | reverse complement strand
TGGAAAGCTGTAACAGGAGGATCACAGGTTTGAGGCCAGCCTCAGCAACGTAACAATACCCTCAGCAACTTAGGAATACCCTGTTTCAGAATAAAAATAAGTGGATAAATAAATATGACTGGGAGTGTAGCTCAGAGGTAGAATGCCCCTGGGTTCAATCCCCAGTAACACACACACACACACACACACACACACACACACACACACACACAAATCAGGAAACACACCCAAAGAACAAAAAACACTAGGAATAAACTTAACCAAGGAGGTGAAAGACCTTTGCAATTAAAAGTATAAAACACTGAATAAAGAAATCAGAGAAAATACTAGAAGATGGAAATATTTCCACATGGTCATAAATTGGGAGAATTAACATTGTTAAAAATGGTCATACTACTAAACAAAACCTATAGACTCAATGCATTTTCTATCAAAATATCAATAACATTTCTCAGAGAACAAGAAAAAAAAATACTAAAAGTTATTTGGAACCACAAAGGACCACAAATAGTCAAATTAATCCTGAGCAAAAAAGAACATCACAATACCTGATTTCAAAATATACAACAGAACTATGGCAACAAAACCAGCATGGCATGGGCATAAAATAGACACATAGAAAAATGGAATCAAACACAGGACCCAGAAATAAACCCACACATATACAGCCATCTGATTCTCAAAAAAGGTGCCGAAAGTATATGCTGGAAAATAGACAGCCTTTCAACAAATGGTGATGAGAAAACTGGATAGCCACCAGTAGAAGAAACTTGATCCTGTCTCTCGCCCTTTACAAAAATTAATTCAATATATATCAAAGACCTTAGTTTAAGATCTGGAAAGTTGAGACTATTAGGGGAAAACACTTTAAAGTATAGGAACAGGCAACAATTTCATGAATAGAATTCCAGTAGTTAAGGAAATAAAAGCAAGAATTGAAAAATGGGATTACATCAAATTAAAAAGCTCTTGCACAGCAAAGGAAATAATCAACAGAATAAAGAGATGACCTACAGAATGAGAGCAAACCTTTGCTAGTTATTCACCTGACAGAGGATTAGCGTCTGTCCAGAATATATGAAGAACTAAAACAACTTAAAGTGAAAAGAATAAGTAATGCTATAAAAATGGGCAAATGATCTGAACAGATACTTCTCAAAAGAAGTAAAAATGGCCCATATAAAAAATGCTAAATGTCTTTAGCCATCAGGGAATTGCAAATCAAAACTACGTTGAGATTCTACTTCACTCCAGCCAGAATGGCTATTATCAAAAAATAACAAATGCTGGCAAGGACGTGGAGAGAAGGGAACTCTTATACACTGTTTGTGGGGATTTAAAGTAGTACAGCCACTATAGAAAACAGTATGGAGGTTTCTCAAAAAAACTAAAAATAGAACTACCATATGACCCATCTATACCACTCCTGGGCGTCTACCCGAAGGAAATCATACAAAACAGGTATCTGCATACCTATCTTTATTGCAGCATTGTTCAAAATAGCCAAGTTATGAAAGAAGCCTAGTTGCCTGTCAAATATAAATGGATAAAGGAAATGTGATATGTATACACATTCGAATATTTTTCCAGCCACAAAGAAAAATGAAATTATATCATTTGCAATAAAATTGATGGAACTGGGGGGTCATCGTGTTAAGCAAAATAATCCAGACATGTAAAGACAAGTAATGCATATTTTCTCTTATATGTAGTAAATTAAAAATATGTGTACACAATGGAGTATTATTTAGCCATAAAGAAGTATGAAATCCTATCATTTGCAGCAAAATGGATAGAACTGGTGGTCATTATGTTCAGTGAAATAAGCCAAAGAAAGACAAGTACCACATGTTCTCCCTCATATGTAGAAGCTAAAAAAGATTGACCCAAAAGTTGAATAGTGATTATTAGAGATTGGGAAGAGGTAGGAGGGAGAGATTAGATTTGAAAAGTACATGTTTTATACATGTATGGAAATATCTCACTGAACCCCACTAATAAGTACAACTAACACGTATTAATAAAAGTTTTTATAAAAAAGTTGGAATTTTATGCAGGATGTGGGGCATTTAACACTTCTAATAAGAATAAAAGAAAAGGGAGAGAGAGAAATACTGGGCATATCAGTGAAGCACTGTAGGAAGATTAGTCCAGCAGATGTGTGGGATGGATCCCCAGGTAAGCAGCAGGGAGTCACTGTGGCCAACAGTAATGAGGAGACTCTCTGGGACACAAGTCCATGCTACAAAAAGCAGATTCCTTTGTGTGCAGACTTTAGCCTCCACTGCCACCCAGGGACACTCAGGGTGGTGGTGTCCTAGGAGACATGGGTTACTGTCCAGAAAACTATGCAGGTAGGATTTCATCATGGGTGATGGCCCTATCTTGTGGAAAGAGCATGAGATTTCTCCTGCCTCCACCCCCAACCCATCTGCACATCCCTCTATGCCTGACATAAGGATTGGGACACAGGTTCAGACATCGCAAACATAAATCCATTAATAAACACTGACACATGCCCTCAGATTGCTCCTCTGGCTGCCTTTCTTGAAACTCTGTGCCCCTAGAGGTCAGGAACTCTCTCTCTCCACATGTTGCATGGAAAGAGCTGTGTGCCTGAGGGGGAAAGAGCTGCAGGTTGTGATACTCATTCAGGGATTCCAGCTCCCTCTGGATGCTTCTGTGTTTCACACCACACTCCTTTAATCCTGGTATGTTCTGGAGCGAACACAAAGGAGCCAACAGAATCTCTTTGCCAAGCTTTGGATTTTCAGGCCAAACACTGTGATGGCAGCCAATACCACTGTGGGTATTATGGCAAAAAAGAAAAATCAGTTTTGTTCTAAAATGCCCTCCAAGCTCTGATGGGTCCTGTGCAGTGGGATTACACAAGCCTAAAACTCAGCATAGGCTGCTGATCTCAGAAAACTACACACTGACAGTCACTCTGGGATGCAGACAGCTGAAACCCCATTGTTCTCCCACGGTGCCAGCACTCACTGTAGAGGCCACTGAAGCAGGCAGGACAGGGTTTGGGGGGGCTCTGCACAATGCTGGCATTGACACCCTGAGCTGAGCACCAGGACACCAGAGGCTTCATGGTGGCTGAGACTCTGTGTGGCTAGTTTATCCTGCAGCAACTAATTATGCACACCGAGGAGTAACCTGCTTGAAAAAAAAAAAAGAGTGATGACATTTAAAGTAGATTAAGTAGATTTTCTTTTATTGCTTTAATAGTTCCCAGGCAACATTTGCTTTTGCTTTTTCAACCAGCAGAAGTGATCAGAAAATGATTAGAGTTTCTCTTGCAGATGAAATTCAGATTTCGCATTTGTGCTGTTTTATGAGCTGAGACTATTTTAAGAGCCAATTTATGGTTTTCTCTACTAAAATTATATTTAAAAAAATAAGGATGTTCAGCAATTGGAAGATGCCATTAGTAGCTTGCCCTAAGGCAATATACCATGTTTACCATTTTCTTTAAATTTTTTTGTCTTAATTTGATATCATTTAGCCTTGTTCTGTTTCATCCAGCAGGAGCAGAAGCAAGCCACGGTGGGTTTAGAGGGAGCGTTTACTGGGACACTGGTCCAGGGTATTCCCTTCAGGATCAGATGATTCCAGAAGCTCTAACTCCCAGCTTTCTAATCTCTGATCTGTTTATTCTCAAAGACCGACCTTTGGAACATTCTTCCCTTCTTGAAATCTCAGCCTTTAGGAGCACTGTTAGTACCCTCCTCTCTCTCCCGGAGACTCGCCCACTAGAACTGCATTTTTGAATCACACCAGAGTTTTACATCTAGCCCAGTCCTCACCACAGACCCATAAATGCAAGTCTATGTAAACCTAGCTCAAAATGTACCTCTCTCTGCCTCTGGGCCAGGTTACCTATAAAGATTCACAACTTTCAAGCCAAGAATAAGCCATTCTTACTAAGGAGAATAGTACTCATTCTCTTCTTATCTCTCAAAGCAAAGCATTATATTATTGGTTCAATAGGGATTGCTTTTGTCTGCAGAAATAATGCTGTGCTGTTCTTACAGGAACCTACTGGCATCGATTTGCCCCTACTGGATCCGGCTAGCACCATCACCACTGTCACAGGACCCAGCGCTTTCAGCATCCCTCTCCCTATCCGGCAGAAGCTCTGCAGCAGCCTGGATGCCCCACAGACGAGAGGCCATGACTGGAGGATGCTGGCCCATAAACTAAACCTGGACAGGTGGGTGTGACCAGACTCCAGGACCAGTTTCTTTCTGCTAGACCCAGGTCCCCAGGACTGACAACTTTTAAACATAGGGCAGGATCCATTTTTGTTCCAACCATATTTCTATTTACTTTTCAATTCAGCAATCATGTATTAAACATCTTCTTTGTACCTTGCTTCATGGATTTGCAAATGCAGTCCTAAGAGATATTCTGGGTTTATTTGACATTTGGAAGTATCAAATTTTGTGGCCTACTTTGCCAAGCTGATGGGCTAAATCTCCCTAAGTAATCTAATCATTCACAAAAGTAATTATTTTTCCTCATTGCCAGATAAACAGGATGAATAACTAATACGTTAACATAGTACTGGCATTAAGTTATAAAGAGACCCCAGGAAGCTGAGCATGGTGGCATATGTCTATAATCCTAGTAACTTGGGAGGCTGAGACAGAAGGATTGCAGTTTGAGGCCAGCCTCAGCAACTTAGCAAGACCCTGTTTCAAAATAAAAAGTAGAAAGGGCTGGGGGTCTAACTTGGAGGTAGAATGTTCCTGGGTTCAATCACCAGTACCAAAGGGGAAAAAAAGAGAGATCCCAGGAGCCTCTACTTTGCAGAATATTGCCATCATTGCCAAGCAAGATATGGCATGACCTGTCAAAGATCGGCAGAGCCTGGGCTGGAAAGAAAACATAAGTCTCTTGATTTCCTATTTAGGATATGACCCATCGACATCTTGTCTCTTAAATTATCTTACTCAGAGTTGAGGTTAACAAAGTTAAACATCACGTCTCCTGTCTGGAGCTGATCTAATTAAGCACGGGCTAGTCATTTAGGATGGCTCACTGTAAACCACAGTGGGACCAAGATATTTCAAGACAGATGGAGACAAAGAAAGGTTTAGCCTTGTAAAAACAGAAGAGAAAAATAGATCCGTAAATCATGCCTTTCGGCACATTTTTCTATTCCCAATTACAGGTACTTGAATTACTTTGCCACCAAATCAAGCCCCACTGGCGTGATCCTGGATCTCTGGGAGGCACAGAACTTCCCCGATGGAAACCTGAGCATGCTGGCAGCTGTCTTGGAAGAAATGGGAAGACATGAAACAGTAGTGTCTTTAGCAACAGAAGGGCAGTATTGACCACACTGGAACTGAAAAGGAAGGACGAAAATGCGCAGGGAGTCTGTGGCCGTCCAGGGGAAACAGAGCTGAGGAGGAAATCCAGACTAGACCAATGAGCTCCACAGGCAAGATGGCAGCCGGAGAGAGAAGGAAAACAGATACAACCACCAATGTACATGCCCACTCTACTCGGACAGTCTCACAGGAATTAAGAAAAATTGTGTAAATTTGTACCTTGAATTTAGAAATCAACCTAATTTTTCCTCTTAGTTGGGCTGTATGCTGTATGGTACAGGATCTTACAGTTTCCTAGGAAACGCTTTTTATTGCTATCCAGATATATGGATAAACTTTTCTTAACAGACCCAATTTCTACAAATGTTGTTTACATCAGATTGGACAGGGATGCAGACACTGTCCATGGCTCATTCTATTTTTGTTCAGATCATTTGAAGTTGAAGCTATGGACGGTTTGTTGTGTCTATTTCAGATTAGTAATTTACAGAGAAATCAGACTTTTGCTACAAATCGTGTGCATCAAGTGTCTCAGATAATCCTCCCATCCACGTTCTGTTTCTGGAACTTGTAGAACCAGTGTTACCGTTTGTATCAGGGAAGCAGAGAATCTAAATGTAAAGGAGAAATGACTAAGATTCCTTATCCCTTGGGGGAACCTACCTGGTGCCCTCTGGGACTAAAGCTGTAGCTTTGCAGGGAAGATAGATTCATGTTCCACCACACAAACATTTCTTCATGATGTGTGTGTTTGTAATATGAAATTGGAAGGTTTTTTTAATGTATCATTATCATTATTGATGAGTATCTACAAGTATTTTAGTAAAAGGATTTTCTTTTAACTTCTGTTTTTGTTAGCAGTCCTGTTAGTATTTGGTATTGACTAGAACTGCCTTGCTTTCTCACAAAAAGAGGTGGGCTGTGGACCAGTCTAGTTCAACAGGTGGTTGCTTCCTTGACCTTTGACCTTTCCTCTACCATTCTGCCCTAGAAAGGTAGTGCATGTTCACGGGCTTTGTCAATCTGTTCTTTCAGCTTGCTCAGGCAGGATCTTTCTCTTCTTTCTTATCATGAAAAGTGTTCTCTATGAAATTCCCTGACAATTGTGGTTGTGTGGCCCCACACTGACTCCCCATGGCACTCTGTTCTGTCTACCTTAGGGGCAGTGTGGTTGGGGGAACAGCCTCTGAACTGGAAATCAGGAAACCGGTTCTGAATTTAGTACTGTCTGGCTGTGCTAAATTGTGAGAAAAGCATTGAAACTTAATGGATGTGTCTTTTTACCAGTGAAAATGAGGGGTGAGACTGGATGTTCTGAAGGTTCTAAATTGCTGGACTTCCATTATGATACCTCCAGTCTTATTCATCATTCTAAAGATGACTATGGACTCTGACCTGGATCATTTAGTCAGCCAGCCTTTTGCCCAGGCTATATTATGCCTTTCAAATAGTTTTGGCTTGGAAGAGAATTATTCTAACCTGCCATATATTTGTTCTTTGTATCATTGCTTTATGCTGTTCACAGAGAGGTGGCATCCCCTTGTTATCATTTTCTTGTCCTCCTAGGGAACCCACTAGCCTTCTTGACTAGTTGTAAATTCTGCTTTATGATTGTCTTGCTCTCTTGATATCAAGACCATTCCTACAAGTTCATCTGGCAGTAGTAATTTAGTTTTTTCTCCTTTCTTAATCTTTGGTGTAATATTATTCAGTAGCATTTACAAAGGATATTTAATTAGTCCATTTATCCTACAAAACATTAGTCAACAGACTACTTTCTGTAAACTATGAAGTTTCCTTAGGATGATCACAGGCTCTTTGGTTTAATGTAAGGACTTGATTCATTCAGCAGGTGGGGAATAAAGAGTCAACAGCCCAGTAGCCAAACCAAGACTGAAAAAGAAGCTTGAACAAGAATCCTCAAAACATAACTGTGATTTCCTTTGGGGAGGAAGGTATCCACATTGCTGACTTGATTTGAATTATGAATCATTTATACATGTTATTCTGTCTTTCAACATATATTTTCTCTCCCATTTTGCTTACTTGATTTTCTCAGACTTATCTATCCCCATCATTGAGGAATAGTTGAGATCTTGTAATGGCACCTCTTCTTTTGTGCCATTTAGTTATCTTCTATTTTAGATATATATTCTATAATCTCTCTCTGTGGCAACCCTGTGCACTAGAATTTCCATATATAAAAATATTTGTTCCACTGATTGTGGAAGGAGGAGATTGCACTAATAAACAAGTTCAGTGGATAATGTTTTACCAATGAGTGTGTGCTAAATTAAAAACTTTAAATAGGTATTTTTTAAAAATCAAGAGCAGGAAAGAGTTATTGTTCATCACTGCATTTTGAATAAACTTAACGTGTCAAGACTGGTCTTCGGTACTGGGTTGCAGACTTACCCGTCTGGAAATCTGAACTGAATGCTCAAAGGAACTTCTATGCCCCATGAAAGGTAGGGGGAGCAAGTGTGTAGCTGCTCATATGAATTAATTCCAAACCTTTTACTAAAGCTTTTTATTTAAAAATCACCAACACAAATATTGAGCAAATAGGAACAGTATTATAGAAGCTATCAAAGGCATTTGGGGTTTTGTTGTTGTTTTGGTTTGGTTTGGTTTGGTTTGGTTTGGTTCAACCTCCTACCCTAGAAAAGGGAAGAATGATTGATTCCTTGTGAGTTGTTCATCTATCATAGAACTCTGTTAGGTTTCTTATCAAATGAAGGACAACTTCTATACACAGAGCACACCATATGTCAAATAATTTCCTCTAAGAAATCTGCCTTCCCTCTCCTTTGGAGTAAAGTAATAGCTATTAGATTGCTCTCCAACTTAGAAGGTCCGGACACAACAGTTCATTTTGTAGGGAGCCACTTCATCAACCATCCTTCCTGCCAGGTTCTGCTTCCCCACAGCTTGTAAGGAAATCCCTGCTTCTTTCATGTGGATGGGAAAAAAACTATCATTGGTGTATGGTGCCATCTAGTGGCAGATGACACAATCTACCCTGAGTTCGATGTAACTCCCAGAGTGAGTTATACAAAGGGAATGAGTACCTGTGGAGTTCAACAGAAACTATGACAAATAGATGTGGAGAAATTATCACTTTCAAATGTATAATTTCCTTATTCTCATATTTTTCGCTTAGATCACCTATCTCAGAATTGAGCCTCATACATCAACTCATTCATACACATTATTAAGTAGCTTTCTTGTAATAGAAATGCATACAATCTGTATAAAAGTCTTCGAAAATTGTCAACATCTATGACTTTGATTGGGCTTTGTGTATTTCAAATCTCCTTTCCTCTAGTTCCTAATATGGAGTGCCAACCTGTTTTCATTTTCTTTTTGCCACATTAATCCAAATGTTCTTAAAGAGATCTGGAAGGAGTAAAGTTGAATTGAGAACTGGGTGCAGGGTGATGACAAGATGTGTCTCACAGAGAACAGCCTTTCACGAACATCTTCCAAAGTGGATATTCACTGCGTGCACAGAAAACCCCATCCTCATGTGAACAAATTAAGCTCTTCGAGGGCAGGACACTTTAGAGGTGAAGTGCCCAATATTAAATTACAACAACATTAATGATTTTCATGTATGCTATTACTCTACAGATTTTCTCTCTCAGCTTTTAAAGAGTAGAGCCATTATTTACAGAGAAGTCATGGGGCCTGAGTTGAGGACACTCTGGAAACTAGGCATTCAGTGATGGGTTCTTAAAGGTACTTCTCCTGTAAGTAAGATATCTTAAGAGCAAATATTCAAAGAGTAGAACCCAGACTTTTCTCTTCTGAAGCAAACAGAGGCTCGTGGCTTAGGTTTCCTTCTGTGTGTCTCTGTTGGGGACACAGCAGACATGCTCTTGGACCATTTACAGCTCTGTGATCCATGCAGGAAGAAAGGTGAACGCATCTCCATCAAATCCACAGGCCTTTAACTCCTGTAATGTCTGCCCCCGAGGGCCAAAGATTAAACTATATATGGACCTGCAAGAGTGTGGAAAGAAGGCATAAAAGGTTTTCTTGTTGAGTGTTCAGTCTTCACATTGAATGTGAATTTTAGCTTTAGCTGAGCAGCTGTTCTGGACAAATCATCAGTTTCCTGTGGGGATCAGTACGAGTCCAAGGCCAATGGAAGAAAGGAGCGCCACAGAAATACAGCTGAAATGAAATTAGGCTTCTGCCATCTTCTTTGAGAATAGAGAAGCCTCTGTGAATCAGAAATGCATTGCTCAAAACCAACTATTTGTAAAGATGATCATGGCCGATGAGCATTAGTTTTTATAGATCCAATAAGGAAGACTATTTTTATTATTATCTCAAGGTAATAATTTTTTTTACCTTTCGAGTGCCTCATAGGACCAACTATTATAGTTTGCTTTTGTATTCTTTTTATATTTTTTAAATGTACTGAGCTAATGTTGACTGAAATCCTTGGAACTTTTCCTCTGTGCAATGAAATACTGTTTCTCTACCCTAAGATATCTATTTGTATAATCTCTGGCTTTAATGATCACTCTGAAACATTTCCCTTGCATCTCTAATGATTTTTTAATGAAATAAGGAATATGGGAAATAAGTATATTGTAACCAATGTTAATTTAAGCTTGTGTCCATACAGGCCAAGTAAGCCAAATGAAGTCATAAATATTTTCAGATTTCTGGCCTGAAAACCTATTTTTGAAAAGTAGAGAGATGGCCTTGTATGTCACGGGATGGATTTTCTCTACAGACTAACAGTGGATTTGCTGATCCTTTCATCTTATTGGCTATGTGGCTGCTCATGTTTTCAGAAATGCTAGTTCAACAACCTATTTTCAGAAAAGTTCATGGCTCCCAGGTTTTCCAGTGAACTACTCCTATATTGATCCGTTGTGGGATATTAATGGGCTCATTCAACAGAATGTATTGTAGGCCTCGGGCCTATTTTAGTGTGGCTGGGAAGGTATCACCAGAACAAACCCACAGGCACTCCACAGATGTGGAGCACACAAAGCCAGGCAATGACAAGAGGCAATTTCCCAGTCCTTTGTATACTGACTATTGCATACTAAACGATACTATCCAGAGATCTTCCAGAATCCTAAATTGGAAATCCCTGTAGAATATCTTGGCACTTAGTGGCCTACTAGTTGTTAAGTAGAAAGCAAAGAAGGTGTCCTGAGAGTCAATCAGCTGCCACCAGCCATGTTGTTTGATAGTGTACACAAACTGTTTATCATATTATTTCAAATTTGTGCTTCAGTGAAATTATAAATTACAGGTCAAAACACTTCAGGGTTCCTTATAAATAAGCCTAAATCCTATGTTATTCTTCAATTCCAAAGGCCTACTGGACAAGGCACTATCAGACTTGCTGTGGAACCCAATGGTATCGACCAGGGGTGGAATATTCTCAGTTCTGAATTTTAGAACGTTAATTATACACAGACAGGTTTTACTTATCGGCAGCCTAAGGGTTGACGAGCTCTTGGTCTTTGATCCTCGGCACTACGGAGAGGCAACATCAAAGAAATACATATGTTCTAGATGCTAAACAAACCTCTGTTAAAACAGCATTAAAAAGTAGGAAATCCACAGTGGAAAATGCCTTTGTCCTTTTCTATTCCTGAAGTTGTCACTGACACCTGTAAATGTAGGGTAGAACCTCAGATGTATATCTGTCAGGCCTTGGAGAAGAGAAAGAGCAGCAATCAGAACAAGTTGCGCCTGTGACTTGCAGTCTTGCCTTTCCTCTTTCCTAGACCCACCACTGGCAGTGCAGCCCTCGCCCTCCAGACAGAACGCCTCTCACCCAGCTGCAGGGAATATCACCGCTCTGTGTGTGTATTGGATGTCAGTGTTGTGTGTGTTGAGTTTAATGTTGAGCTGCAGCATGGTGACCTTCCTCTTTGCTCTTTCTAAAGAAGACAACCAACGTGTGTCAGAGAAAAATCCCCAGCAGTCTGTGTTGAAGAGGGTGGGTCATCCTCCCGTTGTCTTCTTTGGAACAGTTCAACTGCAGAAATGTCAGATTGAGGTTTTGTGCTTTGTCATTTTTTTCTTTTTTTGAGTGAAACAACACAACCTTAGCTTCTCAGATATGGAACACTTCTTTTGTTGTTGTGGAGTTCCCTCTTGCTGTATCTTCTATGCAATTCCTTTTCTAAAAAAAAAAAAAGAAAAAAATCCCTGGTGGCAGAGGAGAGCTGTCTGGGCACTCTGTCTGTCGCCGTGCTGTGTGTGGAGATGAGGGGTACCGGCTCCGGGTGTGCCTCTTTTCTCTCCCTGGCTGCCTCTCCTGACTTTTCCTGCAGTCCCCTTGGTTTGTAAATTGCCTGCATTTATTCTGTCAGCCAACATGTACAAAATGTAAGAAAGAATTTTTAAACAGGTAATAAATTATATTTATAAGCAACAGAGAGTACTGCCTCCCTTGCTTCTTCAGAGCAAAATTCTAAGAGTACTCTCCGTATAAGAGTCATCACGTGTCGGGCGTGGTGGCGCACACCTGTAATCCCAGTACTTGGGAGTCTGAGACAGGAGAATCGCAGGTTCAATGCCAGTCTCAGCAATTTAATGAGGCCCTCCATAGCTTAGTGAGACATTCTTTCAAATAAAAAAAAATAAAATAGGGCTGGAGGTGTAATTCAGAGGCAGAATACCCCTGGGTTCAATCCCTAGTATCACACACACAAAAAAAAAAAAAAAAAAAACAGAATGTCTAGGCCCCACCTCCAGAGAGTCTGGTTTAATTGGCCTGGGTGCAGTCTGAGTCTTGAATTTGCAAAGTTTCCATGTGATACTAGTGAGCAGTTAAGAGTGATTAGCAGTGTCTTAGAATAGCTGCACCAAAATTTTCCTGGGGAACTTGTAAACAGTATCAGATTGTATCCTCAGTGATCTGATTTATTTTTATACTTGTATTAGTGCACTGAAATTATGCATCATAGTGAGATTCGAAGCGGTACATTCACATATGCACACATCACTTGGTTTGTTTCCCTTTGTACCCCACTCCACTCCTTCTCCTCCTGCCCAATACCCGTTAGTGAGATTGGCAGTGATGCCTTCGTATATGGACATAACATTATTTGAACTGTTCCTTCCTCATTTCCCCCCTTCTCACTACCCTCACCCAATCTCCTTTTACTATTCTATTGGTCTCTCTCAGTGATCTGATCTTAAATGAATTTTGAAAACTACTACACTCACAGGTAGGAAATGAAATATGAGCCCATGGCATAGCATAGAGATATGGCAAACACCAGCAGAGGTGTTCAGTCTGGCACAGAACCCCCAGGCCCACCTTAAGATGAGCCGGTGGCAGCTCCAGGTGTGTGTGAGCAGCTATGAAACTGAGGATGGGAGCAAAGGCAGCCCTTTCCTCCACAACAGAACTGCTTCAAAAAGCGTCCTGTGCTGGACTCCCACTCCTTCCCTCAGCCAGTGTAGCCAAAGAGCGTGAGCGACCGCACCAGTGCCGAGAAACTGTCTCGCCCATGGGCTGCAAGACAGCGATGGAGAACAGATTCAGTGCTGGGATCACAATCTCAAATGTTTGTTCAGGGCTAAGGAAGTAATGAAAATATGTAATCTGGAACCTGGGTAGAATCAATGGGAGGCTTGTGGTGAAAAGAATGAAAATGTGGGTAGAAAGCAAACTAAAACTGTACTTCACAAAGAAAACACTTGGTAAGACAGACTCGGCCCATTACAGCCCACTGGCCCCTCATTTTGAGCTTCAGCAGCTGGGATTCCTGCTGAGGAAGCTGCTGTACTGAGGAGAACAGACCAATGTTCCCCAAGTCAAGTCAGTGAGGGCCCTGCCCTGCCTCAGAGGCTATTCTGAGTTGAGGTCATTGAGAGTTCTGAGAACTGGCCTCCCTCCACATTCATCTCTCTGTGCCAGCATATAGGCACCATGCAAAGAACTTTCCATGGCCCAGAGGGCCCTACAGTTGGGTTAGTATCGTAAGTTAGGGTAGGAATTACTTAGTTATGCATTCTCCTGAGAGTGGAGGCGTCTGTACTTTGCTGCTATGACAGATGGGACAACCAAGCCTGCCATTTAAGTGTCCAAGGCCAAGAGAAGAACCTGTTTTCCTCATCTGAGATTTACTATCATCTATCTACTTATATTAGTCAGATTTTTAGTCACTGTCACCAAAACTCCTGACAAGAAGAACTTAGAGGAGGAAAGGTTAATGTGGCTCATGAATTCAGAGTTTCAGTCAGTGGTTGGCCAGCTCCGTGGTAGAAATATCATGACACAAGGCGTGGCAGAGGACAGCTGCTCAACTGATGGTGGGGAAGCAGAGAGAGAGACAGGAAGTGACCAGGGACAGATACAGTCCTCGAGGCCATGCCCCCAGGTCCACACCTCCTCCAGAGGCCCCGCCTCTGAGCCTTGCTGTATCACCAACACATGAGCTTTCTGGGGGCATTCCATAGCCACACCGTAACCCTGCCTTTGAGTCCTGTGAGGAGCTTGGCTTGAGCTGCCACATGCAGACGCGGGGAGCAGAAAGGGTGCGAGGGGTGTTCTAGCAGCAAACCACCATCTGTTTCAAATGTCAGGAAGAAAAAGTAGTAGTTTTGAGACCTACTATGCACCTGGGGCAGGGCCTTCACATATTTTGCATATTCATCTCATTTGTTCCTCGTAAGAGCCCTGTGAGGTAGAGGGGGGGCATTTTTATCCCAACTTACAGATGAGAAAATTGGGGGCTCAAAGATTATGTTCTTCTGCAGAACTGGGAAAGTGAGAATGATGGGCTTTGAGCCAGGTTGGTCTGAACCAAACGGTGGGATGCATTCTCTTGAAACAAATGTGGTGGGCACACATCACACACACACACACACACACACGCACACGCACACGCACACATACTTCTCAGTCCTGAGTCCTATCCATGCTGCAAACCCTCCTGGGCCCTCCGCACCCAAACAATTCTGGGCTCCTCTCTCCTGATCCAACCTCTAATGGATTCCTTCAAAACCAAACTTCCCACCATGCCTACAGGGCTCACAGTCCATGGAAACATGGCTCTAATACCTCCCTTCTCTTTTCGCCCAATTATGTTTCTGAGGCAACAATAGGCTCATCCTTACACACTCCAAGATCCCCACAGCTGGGAGGGAGGACAGGGTCCTTCGCATAACATTCTGCTGCTTCTAGTTCATTCCCCTTGCATAAAAACCCGATCCTTGTACTTTGGGCCTCTGGGCCCTACCAGCCCACCTCTCTATCCTCTGTCCTCGCTGACTGCTCACCCATTCTCCTGTGGCCCGTGGACAATTCTGCATCACAATCTTCCTCTCAAGACTTCCACCATTCTGGTTCCTTCCAAATCCACAAAGACAACAAATCTAAAAGCCTGGCCCTCCAGTGCCTCTTTCATCACCAGCAATCTTGTCCACTAACTAAATCCACCCACTGCTGTGATCATACCCTCAGCCCATCCTTAGTCCTGCTGTCGCCCCTTTGAAATCCTGATTCTGACCACAGCCCCTCCTTCAGCAATGCTAATACACCACCTGAACTCTATCAGGATTCATTCCTGTGAGCTTGTTTCTTTCAGCCTATTAAGTTCCTCCTCTCTTCAACTCCTGCCTACTCTGGTCATGTCAGATAGCCCTTTGATGATAATCATTCTAATTTTCCATGATTCACCGCTGCCTGTGACTGAGAAACCCAACCCCAAATTAGTCCAACTGTTGCTGTCTCTCTGCCTGTATTTGGATTGCTGATAGGAAACATCATAAGCCACATAGAAAAGGGGCACTGTGGGTCTGCAGTAGAGCTAGCAGTAAATGAGTGCTCACCGCACGCTTGGTACAAGGATTGCTTTATCTTCAGAATAATCCCATGTGGTGGCTATTAGTATTCTCATCTTCAAGGGGAAGAAAGTGTGTCTTTGAGGGTTTAGAACGTGCTTAGTGTCACAGCATCGAGGGACTGAGCCTGGATTCACACGCAGGCTGGCTGGAGGCTCCCATGCCACACAGGTAGCATTGGCAACCTCTCAACGTTAACCAGGGGGCTGCTTCCCTAGTAAGCTGTAATTTTCCCCAGTGCAATTTCAAACCTTCCTCACTTCTCTCAAACCACCGATGACCCTCACTTTCCCCTGACTCTCATCAGATGACTGTGCTTCCTAGTTAAAAGATAAAATAGAAGTCCTCAGACCATTTTTCCTGCCCTCCTACCACAAAGTATACACACTTACCCACTTCTGCCTTCTTCGTTGCTTCCCGCCTGCTACAATGAAATATTTTCAAAGACAAAAAAGAAAAAAGGCACAACTATAAGAAACTAAAACAGTCATTTTTTTTTTCCTAAGGGGAGAATGAAACCATTTTATTTAAGGGAATGTTAAAACAAAGCCATATACAATTTGTAACAAATACAATACAATTGTTTGTTCCCTAGTCCTGAATAATTACAGTATATACAAATTCTGTAAGGCACTGGTTCCCCAAATGAACATAAATGAGTCTTCTTTTAAAACAGACAGACAACAAAACCCCTATATATTGCCAACTTTTCTTCAAAAAACATGGCATTGTTTTGTTTGCTTGTTTGTTTTGTCTTACAAGAGGAATCCTAATTGTTAAACTCTGTCAGTTTTGATGGCACTCCTTTCATTTCTACTGCTAGCGGGTAGGTTTCTGAGGAGACGCAACTGCTGAATATGTTTAAGTTTTCAAAACTGTCCTCTCGCTGCCTTTCCACCTACAAACAAAGAAGAGCCATCGCAGACCAACATCCAATGCCTAATGAATATGCATGACCGCAGGAACATGAAACTGGGTCATTATTAAGTGCTTGCTATACTTGACTACACACCAATTGAAATGTGTCAAAGAACTCCCTGTAAATAAAATCTCAGCATGTTTTCTAAGAAGCTTCTATTTGGGGAATAAAAAGAATGGTCATGAGTGACTTTTGAGCAGTGCTCTGCAGGAGGTCCAAGGCCATCTCCTCACACGCAATGTTCATAGCACTTCACTGGGATTTAACAATCTACACAGTTTCATAAATAAATATTTTTCATTTAGTACTTTATCATCCATAATATTTTACTCTCTAATCCACATAATGGAGTTGTGCCAGACTCCAGACTGAACATAATATTTATATATACATCTATATTTATATAATATATACACACATACACAAACTATAAACCTGAACATCTGAGAATACCAAGATTATCTAGAAACTAATAACTTAGGATTCCTTTGGGGGAGAGGGGTTAGAAGAAAATCTTGGTCTTTGAAATAGTCCTGAAAGTAAGCAATCAACTACATTACAAATTTCCAGGTTTCCACTTACTCAACTGAAAGACAAAAGAAAAAAATAATAAAACTCACTTCTGAGCTGATAGAGATTTAAAAATCATAAAGGATTATTGGGAGGTTATAGGTAGTCTTCAAGAAGAATTTAGCATTACCTAAGTAGATTTTGGCAAGACACAGAGAAAAATAAATTTTTGTTTCATTGAAGACTATAAGAGCTATTTGGGTCTTTTTAAGTATCTAAGGAATCCTTTTAAATTTTTCAAAATGAATAAGTCAGGTGGGGGATTAGAAAGCAAGCTATCATTTTTCCCAAATCAAACAAATGAATACTATGGAAGAAACCTGGACACTATTTTCATTTCCTTCTGTTCTCCATTAGAACCTAGATATCTAGTAGACCTTCAAGTCCTAACCTCCCCACATAATATTCTGATTTGAAGTTATTCATGTCCAAGAACTTACCAAAAAGAAAATGCACTTTCATCTAAGCTCTAACCCCAGCCTCACTTAAATTTAGGGAAAACCCAAGAAACATCAATATGTCCCCATTTAACTGACATAATTCTACTTACTTGGCTGTAGATGACCTGATTAGAGGCACTGAAGTTTCTGTCCAAGACTCAGATGATTATCACACTTAGTCCTAACCATATATTCCTTCTAACCTATTACAAAGAATGTAATTTGACACAAGAGAAGTGAACCTTCACTGTTGCTATTAAGGTTACTGTCATATCAGCAAGCAGCCTTGTGACTACAATTATATTGGGGCCAATTGTTTTTACTCTTCCAAAAAGTATTTATTTTTTCAAATTCAAGGATTGAGAAATCTTTCTTTCTTAATGAAAAACAAAATATGACCATGAAGCACTGGAAAGTAAATCAGAATACAAACTGCTGTGTTTCTCCTTATGACTTTTCCAAGCTCTAGGCCCGGCTCACAGACACATTGCTCCAGGATACCTCCTGGATGAACACGACACCAGCTGCAGGCCTCCTGCACAAGCGAGCAAAATATTTTCTCATTTTTCATGCAGCTGTCAATTTCCCAAAAATTCTCCATCCTGGAGTCGCCTGCCAGTGGCAATGTGTAAGAAAACACTGCCCCCTGGAGTATTCTGGAAGGAATGTCTCTTTTAAAGGCCAAGGGAAAGTACTTCCAAATTCCTTGCTAACCACTAAAGAATTTCTAAGAAGCAAAGGGAAATCACAGTTAGGAAATGAAATGAATAAAGTTGAGAGGGAGGTGCATAATATTAAACTTTATTATATTCCTGTTTCTAAAAAAAATCTTGGCCCTATCAATGCTTTAATTCATGTTGCTCAAAAGTTAAAACCCCATAAAACTAAGTCAAGAGATGTTTTGTACAAGTGCCACAGAGAAGGAAAAAATAATAAATTAAATACGAAAAAATCATAAGAATAAAATGAGCCAGCATTCCTAAGGTGTAAATTGATCACTTAAAATGTCCATACTAGATCCATATCTATTCTAGAACAATAAATCACAGCAGCCGTAATATTTTGTGGCCTCCACTAACTCTCTTCTGCTATTCTATCTGCAGGTTATATTTATCCATTTTTAAATTAAAACTTACTGAAATTAACAGGACAGATGCTTTCCCTCTATCCCTTAACTCAGACACGAAAAAGACAAACAATAACAAAAAGAAACAGTCTTTATGCACACACTATAAGGTATGCATACTTCTTTCCTTGTGTTTCTGAGATTGGCTCCTTTGCATATATAAGGAAAAAGCTATCTCTACCCTCAACCTCCTCCCTACCTTATTGACATGTTCATACAACACAGAAACAAATTATAAAATACCTTGTCCTTAACACAACTCATGGAGATTTTATTTAATATTGATCTTCTCATTTGAGAGATCAAAAGCATGTACAGGTCAATTCTCTGCACATAAAAAAAGGTTTGCTTGTGTTTGATGAAAAGGAAAGGATTTTACCATGAAAGAACTGCCTAACACAATCAGAAACAAGTGGTTCTGAAAAACACCCATCGATACTTCCATTAGAGTCACATAAAACCTTCATTTGTTCCACAATTTTCTGAAGCTGCAAAAGGTCACCTGCAGGAATTCCAAAATGTGGTCCCAGACAGGTGCAACTTGTACCCAAGTGTGTTCACATTGCTGAGGCAGCCCCAAACGCAGGGCTGGCTAAAGTGGTATGAGGAGGCTGGAGTTGGAGCTTTGGGGGGGGGTATTTTTATTTTATTTGTGTGTGTGTGTGGTGGTACTAGAAATTGAGTCCAGGGGCATTCTACCTCCAAGGTACACCCCGGCCCTATTTTAATTTTTTGTTTTGAGATAGGGTCTCTCTAGGTTGCTGAGAGTCTCACTAAGCTTCTGAGGTCGGTCTTGAACCTGCGATCCTCCTGTCTCAGCCTCCCAAGTACTGGGACTACAGGCATGCACTATCATGCCTGGCAAGAGTTGGGGTTTTAAGGTAAATTCCATGCTATGTTCTCCAATTTCACAGGCTATCTTTTGGTTTGTAGAGTGCAACCATATTTTACCGATGGAAAACATATATTTTAATTTACCTTTCAACAGAGTTTCTGGGAAGAACTTTTGTTGTTATTATTTAAACTATCATAGTATAAACCTTAAAACATCTACAATATTTGTTTTATTTTGGCAAAATTAAAGCATCTTTTTAAAAAATGGCAATCCCAAAATACAGGGCTTTCTTAGAAAGCAACATGCATCATATCTTGAATAAGTTACCCAAGCGGCTTCTCCCTCCTACAAACAGACACAGATGAATCTGTGCTTCTGGGAACTTCTCTGTCTGTGTCCAGGCTGCTCCCTGAGAGGTGCGGTCTGAGGCCACTGGGAAGCAGGATGACGTTCAAGGCGTGGACTGCGGATGCTTCCTTAACATCTCTTGCTCTGCCCACAAGCAGAAGAGTATCTGTTGGCCCTCTGTGGAGATGCTTCCTTTACTTTCATATCAGAGCTTAATGTCTTGGGACTCTGACATTTTGGCAAGTGTCTTCTTAACACGCAGGGCTGTCAGCCTGGATGCAGGATTGTGAGCCCAGCATTCGGTCATGAGTTTTCCCATCTGCCTTAGACACTGTGAAAGAGAAAAGGAACACTGGAGTAATGATCCAGAAATGCATTATCTGTAAGGGTGGCACTTCTTATTTGGCTTTTAGCTGGGGGTTCATAAAATCTGAATATATTTCTTAAGGTACCCTTAAAACCATAGAGAAACTAAATCCCATAAAAATTCCTTCTCATGCAAAATGATAATCACTCAAACTGATCTTCATGTCTTCCATGAGATAGGAGTAAGCGGGTGGATTTGCTGATGGTAGAAGGGTGTGTTTGGAGACAGGATTAAGCAAATACAAAAATACCTAGGGATTCTGTACTATTTACAATACACTTTCTGATTGTTTACAACACTTGCTAAATTTGAAAATTTTATCTAATTCCACACTATTCAAACAAACATGGTATTCCTAAATCACAGCTGTCTGCTCCAATATTAGCATCATACTGTACCACTTAACGAGATTAATGACCTGTGTACCGCATCACTAAAACTTTCTCCTGTGTTCATCTGTGCTACATCAGTTATTAGTCTTCTTGTTGAAAAGCACAATTTCACTTCATTAGAAATCCTCAGTGAACAGATTTTATAACACCGACACCCATAACCACCTTTGAAATGATAGAACTCCAGCTTCTCAGAACGCTCTCTGCACAGCTCATTGGAAAACATGTACACTACTTAACATTTCAGTAACTACACTCAAAACCAATGAACCGAAGGCTATTTTTAAGTGAATTTTACACCGAATAATTAGTTTATATGTAGTCTTTTGTCTACATATTTGGTCAAGTCATACATTGTCCTTATTAACAAAGACGTGCAGCAGAGTCAGGCAGCTCAACTAGGTAGGCTCGATCACTTCACTGTATAGAAAACTGAGTTCCTCACATGCCTACTCTTTTCTCTCATCCAAAAGGCAGAAAGTTGTATCTGGATTTGTAACAAAGAAAAAATCATCATGCTTTAAAAATATACAGGGAAAGAAATAATAGCTTTTATGCAAATTCAAGACTTCATAGTAAATAAAATAATGTTATGTAGGCTCAGTGTTGACCCACTCAATATCTTCTGGAAGTGGCAAAATAAAATTGGAAGAAAGGAACAAATGATTTGACACACTACACATCATTCCATATAAATTATTGTAATGAGGCGATATTACCATCACCATCAAAACAAGAAGAGCTTCAGTAATGAATAAGTGGAATTATGGCCCAAAAGGGGAAGTCTGTTTGGAAGTCAGCCCTAGCGCATGGTTACCTCAAGCCTTACCTCATCACTACTCCACCTGTTGGGGAACGAGGGGCGGGACTTCTTGATGCACACAATCTCTCTCATGTCCTCGTAAGAGGGGTCACTGGGCACCAGGTCATGATAGGGAAGCTGGTATTCTTCCACTATACCTGAAAGTATGTTTTCATCATTATTATTTCTGTGAAATGGGGGGAGTCTAACACACAAACTATTTTCAAAGGAAACCACTATCGATATTAAAGACAAGTTCAGGCTGAAGAACTAACTACAAAGTAAATCTTGAAAAAATTTATCTAAGTAGTTCTTAAACTAATTTAAAGAGAAATGGATAGAAACCCCAATGAAAAATATTAACATAGGTTTTCCAGTCATTTTTCTAATTTTCAAAAGCTAAGAAAAATAAATAAGCACCGAAAATTTATTTCCAGTTTTATTAAGACCAAATTTTTAAGACATCTATACTAAATCTCAATGCAAATTGGGAAGACACATATTGAATTCATACTGCATAAGATTATGACTGTTTCTATTACTGTAGGATGAGATTGGGAATATCATAAATTTGGAAATATATCCTACTTGAACAAAATGTCAGATTTACATTTTTCTGCTTAATCATATGGTTTTCTGCACATTAAATATTAATTATATATACCCAAAAATATTAACCATGATTTTCTTAGGTTTGAATAAGTAGGCTTAAAACCTATTTCTTGGGTTTTCTTAGGTCTGATTTTCATTTCCTTTTTTAAATTTTCTGTATAAACTCTATTTCATTTTTATTTCTAATAGTTAATTCCTACTTTTTCTCTACTGTCCTTTAAAAAAGGCTAATTATGTTTTCTTTTTGTTAACTCCTCACAATAATTCTAAGCAGCCCCTGTCCTCTGAGGATGAGAGGATGCTATTCTGTAAAGGCTTTCCAGAGCACCCTTGTTCCCTACCCAAAATCATTTCATAGAAATGTGATTGCTTTTTACCTGAAAAAGATGACGCCATCAAGTTGGCAGATTATACACCGTATCATTAAATCCACTGGGAGTTTCCTGTGGCAAAATCTGGGGTCTGTGTTATCCCCTTTCTTGTCTTCTGAAACCCATATAAAATCACAAAGGACTAGACCATACAACTTATCATTTGTGGGCCCCTGCTGTGGTGACAGAGCATGACTATGTACGGTCTGTGTCTGCATTTCCTTACATTGTGTTTCGTTATAATCTTAACATGTGAGATAATGAAAGCATGGGCCTGACACTCAGGAGAGCTAGCTCCAGTTCAGTTCTTCCTTCCTGTTTAACTCTCAAGTCAGTGGTCCTAGAAACATCTAAAGGGCCAGGTGTTTATCTATTTGATTCAGCTCATATTTTCCTCACCATTTAATAGTGGTGCCATTACTTGCATAGGTTGATGGACAGATGATGAGTTCAGTATGTAAACTACAACAGACACAGGCAGAGTCAACCACGTAAGATGATAAGTTAATCAAATTCTGGCTTTCAACTATAGGCCTGACTCCTTTCTCCTTATCATGCAACCAAGCTATCAAAATTTTCCATGAAAGCTGCCATTTAGTTCTTCGTTTGAGATCTCAAAACATATTCTTCTCTCTCTCTCTCTCTGTGTATGTGTGTGTGTGTGTGTGTGTGTGTGTGTGTGTGTGTGTTCCTTCTGAAGTTTGAAAGGCCTAGATCTGTTGTGTCTCCTTCACCCAAACACTTGTGGACTAGAAAGACACACCCCCATATCTTCCAATATCTTCATAAAGAAAGGGTTAGAAATTCAAAATTTCTGTGCTTTACCTTTCTGGAAAAGGAAAAGAAACTCATTTGTTCAGAGCCTACTACATACTGAGCAAGGAGGTAGGTATTCCATGTAGTTTATCATATTACATTCTCATGTGTGCATTACCATGCACAATGAGGAAACATGGTTTCAAGGAGTTAAGTAACTTGCCCAAAGCCATGCAGTGGGCCGGGGGCAAAGCAGGACTCTGTCCTCTGAGAAGCAAGTCAGCCTCCTGTAGGGATGCAAATACAACCCAACCGTGGGGAAGTAATTAAACCCCTGCTGTATACATAAAACTAGCTTGTTTCTAAGCTGAGGGTCCCAGAGGCTTTCAAACCTAGGCTTCTAGTTTGTAGACCTATTTGCTTTAGATGTTCAGGAAAACATACTTCAAAAAGTAATCTTATACTCTACCTTTAACTTCTATAAACCTATCTTAGTTAAGTGTAAGCAATTATTCAGAAAAGGCTCCTCTCCTTTTCACAAAGCATTAAATCCAGGCACAGGCAATGAGTCAATTTATATTTTGGCAACTTCTTTTCTTTTGCATATTCACAATGGAAGATTTAGTCAATATCTGGTTAGATTAAACTTCCTGCATTAACTTTCCTTTGGACCAAAGAGTTCTCTCACTTCAAAAGGAATGTGTTTTATTTCTAATTGCTTATGAGGCTCAGAATTCCCAAGGTGACTGGAAAACATGTATCATTGAAGGTGATCTACATCAATGAATACAAATGTTTGTTGATCAACTGTTTAACTGTTTCTTCTTTATATTTAAATACAAAATGTGTATGTTAGGGCTCCACCAACCAAAATAAAATTGAGTAATATGTATTGCTAATATCTACTGAGTGCTATTTATTGGCCAAGCAATTTTAATTCTCTTTATAGTCACTGAAACCTCACAACTGTTGGAAGTAGATATAGTAATTTGCCCCATTCTTAAGAGAATGCTAAAATAAAAAAAGTTTAGAAACATGCCCAAGATGACACAGACAATAAATAGCAGGTACAAGAATAATTCCTGGCACTGGTTACGTGCATGTTATACTTTCACAGTCTGGGACAAGCTCATGTTGTCACTAAGAGTTTAAACTGGCCATTAGGAAGAACAGCGGTGTTAAGCTTTTTTACTTTTTATTTATTTATTTATTTATTTATTTATTTATTTATTTATTTATTTTTGTGGTACCGGGGATTGAACCCAGGGGCGTTCTACCTCCGTGCTACATCCCCAGCCCTATTTTTTTTTATACTTTATTTTGAAACCGGGTCTCAAGAAGTTGCAGAGGGCCTCACTAGGTAGACAGAGAGAGAGAGAGAGCGTAAGCTGAGGCTGGCCATGAACCCAGATCCTCCAGTCTCCACCTCCCAAAGTACTGGGATTACAAGTGTGCGCCACCACGCCCAGTTGCATTAAGCTTTTTTAATGAGCACAACCATGTGCAGAATAACATACAAGATAGATTCTGTGCTTGATCCAGAAAACCTCAGATTTATCTCATTACGTAAAAGGAGTTGGAGTGTTCCAGAAGCAGTGATCAAAACAAATCACAAAATAATATACTTTTGAATATTTAAAGATGTTTTATTGATTATAATTGGTTTTATTAGGGAATCCTTATGCTTGTAGAAAAATCATCATGAACAATAATAATATTCTAGCTGCTTTAATTTCCTTTTGCTAAAATCTGATATTTTCAAATTGCTTTATGAGGAAGTTTTATACAAAATAAAGAAATCAGGAAGCTGAGGAATGGGTGCCCCACCCCTGTTTATGTCTCTACAGTCATCTCCACAGAGGAAGCACAAGGGAATGGGGCACTAGGGTTGGGGATGGGGCCAAGAGGTCGGTGAGAAGGAGCTCGAAGGGTTATGAAAGGAGAAACTGCTGGAGGAAGAGCCAAAGAGAGAAATGAGATAATACACAGAGCAGCAGGAGGTGATCTTTGAAAAGGCAGGGGAAATTGACAGCTTGTTTGGAAGAGATTCTTCAATAGCAGGTGGAGAAAAGTAGGCGAAAATTATTCTAACATGTCAAATATTATTCCCTGGAAGGATTGTGACTATATCAATAGAAATAAAGGGGGGAAATAAAAGAAAACCTGATTCTATAGATAGCAGTAAACTTTGATTTCTGAAAAGAAAGGATTTGCAGTATCTCCAATAGTAGCTTTTCAAAGATGTCACCGTTTCTTACCTCCTGAAACGCATCTCCTAGCAACCTCCCAAAGGATGAGCCCAAAACTGTACATGTCGGCCATGATGTAAGACTGAAAGTGATTTCTATTTAAGCTCTCGTCCAGCACTTCCGGAGGCATGTAGCGCTTGGTGCCAACTCGAGTGTTGGGTGGTATGTCAACTTCATTTGTATCACTAAAGAAAGAGTAGAGCAAATGACTGTCAACACTGAAGAGGACCGACAAATGTCAAATTAATGTGATTCTTTGAACAAACCTTTAGTGAATGGTGGGAAAAGAAAGCCTTTTAGAGAATAAAAATATTTCCTCAAAAAGTTTTTCTTACCAAAAGTTCTATCAAATATTCACAGGTAGTAGCCGGGCATGGTGGCACATACCTGTAATCCCAGTACTTGGGAGGCTGAGACAGGAGGATCTCAGGTTTGAGACCAGCCTCAGCAACTTAGTGAGACCCTGTTACAAAATTAAAAAAATAAAGTAGGACTGGAGGTATAGCTCAGAGGTAGGATGTTCCCCTGTACAAAAAAAAAAAAAATTCACAGTGCAGATGAGACTAAATCAGAATGAAAACACACATACAAAGCTGTATTACTACCAGATCAAATTTAAACCCTAAGCCATTGCTAAATATCTTAATGAAAATCTAAAAAATTGCCTTCCCTTTATATTTTAATAGTTTTGCTTTTACAATTGGAATGTATACAAATCAGCTTGGATAGTTTGAGACAGGTTTGTTTGTTTGTTTGTTTACTTTTTACAGTGCTGGGACCTCAACCCAGTGCTTCTCCCATACTAGGCAAGCACTGTACCACTGAGCTACATTGCCAGCCCAAGATGATGTTTTCTAAGCCAGGTGTTGCGCAGCTTTTAGATCTACAAACGAATACAAAAGGGAAGAAGAAGAGTATATATAGACTTGCCAATGTCTCCTTTGACAAGGAGAAACATATAAAAAGGCTTTCTACTATCTCTATTGTTTATGAACCAAATGACATTTACTTGTTTAAAAAGGAGAAAAAGAATAATGGAATATAATATCTTTAGCTCTATAAAATGTGGTCAATTTATTGTTACTTCCCATAGCCTGGGAGAAAATGAACGATGGCGGGTCACGAGACTGGCATGTGGCGGCCTCTGCCTAAGGACAGTGAGCTGGGGGCGGAGTTCTGAGCCCATGTTCTGAAACTGCTGAACTAGTAGGTTGACAATTAAACAAAACATGTAAAATCCCTGCCAGTACAGTACCAGGTACATATTAGGTGCTTAGTAAGTACTACACCATATCAGAAAGTAAAGGAGCTAAGAAGAAAAACAACAACCTTCAGGTTGGACAGATGAAGAAACTACAAAACAGAAAAGGCACAAAAACTCAGAGTCTAGAAAATCCTGGATAAGCCTTCCTATCTCATGATTACAAAGAAAATGTTTGTTTTTTCTTTTTATCACACTCTGTTGCCTTTCAAGCATTTCTGTGTTATTTCTCAACAGCAGATTCATATATCAAATATCACATGGCTCACACTTGTCAGAGATGATCAAAACCAAATGTACCAAAACTCTAAAGGCTTCTGGAAAACAAAAACTAAAATACTTGGGTTTGACCTTATTGCCTTATTCTATACTAAAACATGAAATGTGTAGTGTCATTTGGGAAAACTTATGGTATGATGTATGTCCCTCTATAGATCTCAAAATAGTTTGCATTCACCAAAATCTAAATCTATTTTAGAACCTTTTAAAATTCACTTACAGCTAAAATCCTTAACCTGAAACTATCCCAAAAGACATACCATCCATGTACTCATCAGATTCCTTATGGTTTTCTAGGAGCAACAAGGAGATTATTTTCCTAAAATAAACGTTAAAGTGTAAATTTGTTTAAAATGAAAAGACTAAAGAGTGGGTATTCCTTACCATCTGCAAAAATGTCTTAGTGTCCTAGACTCTTTCCTAAAACTAGGAAAATATGTTAAAACATTAATTTTTAGTATGTCCCATATGACATAATAGAAAAATATTATTTATCTAACTAGGAGATGGTAAGTAAGGAAAACTTGTTGAAAAGACACTTAATGGTAAACTGGAAAGATGTCAGATTAAAAAGATGCTGCCACAGTTCTACCTTGGGTTATAATTTCTCTCCTACTCTACCTGTGGACACCTCCTCCGAGCATGCAGCAGGTATTTCATTAATACGTTGTCTGTGTGTGTCACAATTTATAATATTTAATCAGTAGAGGAAGACAGTGGTGGCCGTAGGTAAGGGATCCCAGGTTCTATCTAGGCAGAGAAAACCAACATAGGCATTTGCAAATGGAAAGAAGGTGGTTAAAATCTAAATTATATTCAAGAACACCTACTGGGAAAGGTAGCTAAAAAGAGTCTTAAGTTAGGTTCTCAAGAGCGCACTTAAAAAGTCCAAAAGCCAGGCGTGATGGTGCACACTTGTAATCCCAGTACTTGGGAGGCTGAGACCAGAGGATCTGGGTTCGCGGCCAGCCTCAGCTACTTAGTGAGGCCCTCTGCAACTTAGCAAGACCCTGTTTCAAAATAAAGAAAAAAAAACAGGGCTGGGGGTGTAGCCTGGAGGTAGAATGCCCCTGGGTTCAATCCCCGGTACTACAAAAAAAAAAAAAATCCAAAGATATATTCTGACCACAGTGGATAAAGAACTTGGCAATACCATCCCATTCTTACTCTTAGTTCCTTAATGTTTATTTGGATTTAGGAGGCAGGCCAGGAAGTGGCAGTGGAGTTTGTGATATGGAGACATCTGTTGGAGAACTGAAAGGGAGTTGCTACCTAATGAAAAAATTAAGATTCATGATGGCTAGACTATATATATAGTCCATCTCTAAACTCTTTTTCCTTGAAACACTGCATAAGGATATGATCGAGGACACTGAATGTCCATCAAAGGCAAAAGATGAGTTCTCCACCAGCCAAGCAAGCTCAGCACTGCCATTCCACCTCCCCTTCCTCTTCCACCCAGGTGTTTTTCCCAAAAAGTATTTGAATAATGTTTTCCTTAGGAGTATCTGAATAAATATCTTCCCTAGGAATACTTAAATAAATACCTGTCTTCTGATTTAAGATTGTAAATTCCTTTGAGTCCCAAATATCTGTTGTAATTATCTGGTACACCCCTAAAGAGGGTAGATCCACTCCATTTTCACCCAAAATGTGTCTTGCACATAGTAGGAAAATAATAGACTTTAACTGAAAGAAGGAAAATATAGCAGGCTCTAGCGGATGCTGCTTGCTCCATTGTCCTGCCACGGAAGGTTGCTGCTTTAGGCAGCTCCCTGAGAATTATTCTATGGTTCCTGCCATGGAAGGTCGCTGCACCAGGCAGCTTCCTGAAAATTACTCCATGGTTCATGCCACAGAAGATCTTCTGCTCTGAACAGCTTCCTGAAAATAGTCTATCTCGCATGACAATGACGCAAAGTCTGATATAATTTGGAGAAAATTATATTTAATAATTGGGGGGTTGGGAAGGAGATAGCTGACAATTCTCTCCTGGCCTTCTGTAGCCAGGGCCTTTCCTTTATTAAGGGTTCAAACAAAGCAAACAGGAAGGAGGTCACAAGCTAAGTCTAAGAAGTGGCAAGGTGAACGTTTCAGGGAGAATAGGAGGTCATCAAAGGCCACCTTTCGGTCCCATCCAGTCCAAGGAAGCTTGTCTGCTTGCGGACAGTTTCCACTTAGCATGTACTGTGTACATGGTTAAGCTGGTCCGAAATGGTGACCTCACTGCATGGGCTAAGATGGCTCCCACCAGAAAAAGGCCTGCTTACTATAATATTTGCTATTGATAATTTAAAGAGAAATATAAAAATCTATTATACAAAGGTCATCAAATGAGAGATTACTAATATTCAGGAAAATAAGTAGAAATTTATTGAGCAAATTACTGTTGTAAAGGGTTACTATAAGCCTAAGGGCAAATGTCTTTAGCATTATGTTTAAACAAAAACCATGCTAATTTTAAAGAATTCATGTCTGATATAAATTATCACATTCTGTAAGACATATATCTCTGCCCTTTCCTCCCTGGGGCATGTTTCTATGCTTGAAAGTAACTAAACTACATTTCCTTCTTAGGTTTTTAGTAACCTCACTTTACCTGTACTCAAATAATGGCAGAGAAAAATTGAGCTTGTATTAATCTTCAAGGGAAAAATTATAAATTATATTGATTTATACCAGGGCACCAAGAATTAAAGGAAGAAAGAGAGAAGGTGGAGTTCACTGGTGTGGTGTATAAAAAAGGGTGCAGTATAACATAAAAAAAGAGCCTAGGGGAAAGAAGGAAGCCAGGGAGGTCAGGTGCCTTCAGCTTGTTCTAGTTTCCCTTCCCTCGGAGGAGTGCAGAGGATGAGAAGCACGGCTGGCCACGTGGCTGGCCAGAAAAGATGCATATTGCAGACAAGGTGTGGAGGCGGAGGAAATAACTAGCACATCCACAAAATAATTCTATGTGCTGTAGGACCTACACTCACATGCGGTCATATTATAAAATCATACACAAGCCATATAAACTGGAGACTGGTTACTTCAGGGAAGGATAAAAAGGAATAAATAGGGAAGGGGATGAAACAGGGCCCTCTTTCAACATTTTTCTTCTTTTTAAAAGCAAGACTAGTGAAAAATAAGGCAAATTGTTAACATTTTTTGATAGTATTACCTAGATGTCTTTTTTTTTTGTGGTACCGGGGATTGAACCCAGGGGCGTTCTACCTCTGAGCTACTCCCCTGGCCCTATTTTTTATACTTTATTTTGGAACCAGGTCTCATGAATTTGCGGAGGGCCTCACAAAGTAGCTGAGGCTGGCCACGAACCCGGATCCTCCGGTCTCTGCCTCCCAAATACTGGGATTACAAGCATGTGCCACCATGCCCAGCTCTTAAAATATTTTTCTGTATAAAATCATAAATATAAATATTGAATGTATATGATTAAATATAAGTACAAAGATCCCAAAAGGATCAGGAACTAGAAAATGTACATGTCAAGGATTAAGGGATAGGGCACAGGCATTAGCCTCTGAAGATCAAATGTGATCTATAAATTGGACAAAATTACCAACAAGGTTATTTTCTACCAAGAAGAACTGAAAATGCTCTGTCAGAATGTGGTTCTACATTAAATATAGGGGAAACAATTTCTCTTCTCCTTTCCCATGGAGAAAGGTTGTAAATACTTGTACAAAGGAATCATCTTTCTTTTTGTTTTTGCTTTTGGCATTGGGGATTAAACTCAGGGCTGCTTTGCCACTGAGCTATATCCCCATATGTTTTTACTTTTATTTTGAGACAGGGTCTCACTAAGTTACCTAGGCTGGCCTCCAACTTGCAATCCTCCTGCCTCAGCCTTCCAAGTAGACTGGGATCACAGACATGTACCACCATACCTAGATTGTACAAAGGAGTTCTGACTGAAGATGAGGGTGTATATAATTACTGGAGTAGATTATTTTACCTGTTTATACATTTATAATGAATATTCCCACTGGGCCCACACAGCTTTGTTCCTGTCAATGTACCAATGACATACAGACTTAAATAGAATTGGAAAAAAATTAAAATATAATTTGATGCCTGGTATATTCCTCTTGAGAAAAAGACTTATTTGATTTAGAATGGATATTTTCTTTCCAAACATTAGAAACAGTGGGCATGGAAAAGGATAAAAGTAAAACATCTACACTTTTCTAAGGAAAAAAACAGTAACTTGAGGGGTTGGGGGTCGGGAAAGTCAGCTGGGGAGAAGAGATGTGCTCCTTTTCAGACTAAGTTCATGATGTCAAGCAGGGGGAACTGTCAATAACAGAGGGCCCTGGTAGAATAAATTTTAGGACTAAATTTTTATACAAAACCTTTCAACATAAGCCCCAGTAAAGATATCTTTGATCTTGGTGGTAGTTTGGGAAAAAAGAACCAGCAACTCCATTATGTGGAAAAGGTACAACATATATGAGAAATATAAGACCGATATGCCAGAGAGGAAAACCAGCTCCCTAGAATCCCAAATATGCTGTGAACGACGTCGAATTCCCTATAAGCTGGGTCGAACGACGTCGAATCCCCCCCTATAAGGGATGGGGATGTTAGAGTCTAATTTTATTTGAATATCAAAATGCGGGGCTATCTCAGTTAGTGTTAAAGAGGAATGGAAATCAAGTTCATAGCTCTGACCCAAGTTGCACAGATACAGTGGTATGAGGTACGAACACCATGACGGTGGAGTAAGACATCCACGCTCATCACCACAGGGCTGCCTACAGGTGTGGACCCTCCCAGCGGCTCTTCCCACCCAGGGAGGACAGGAAGCAAGTGACAGTTCCGGGCTACATACAGACTTGGCGGGTGAAGGAGGGGGGCAAAGAAGAAGATTTTGATACTGTAAGAGTGTGTGTGTTGTGTGTGTGTGTGTGTGTGTGTGTGTGTGTGTGTGTGTGTGTAAGGGGGAGGAGGGAAGAAGGTCAATGGCAAGATACAAAAATATAAAAGTGCAGGGCAGGGGCATACCAAGGAAGGGATGGTGGGAGATATAGTGTGTGTGTGTGTGTGAGTGTGTGTGTGTGTGTGTGTGTGTGTGTGTATGGCATGGGGGGGCACTGGGGATTGAACTCAGGGTTGTTCTACCTCTGAGCTAGGCCTCCAGCCCTATTTAATTTTTTCTTTTGAAACAGGGTCTCACTAAGTTTTTGAGGGTCTCCCCAAGCTGCTAAGGCTGGCCTGGAACCTGTGATCCTTCTATCTCAGCCTCCCAAGTACTGGGATTACAGGAGTACACTACCACGCCCAGCTGGAAAATATATTTTACCATTTACCTTGGTTAGAACATCGGCACGTGGTTATGATAAAATGCAGAATCAGGTTTTACTATTTACGGTGGTGCACTCCCTCCCTGCCTGTACCCGTGGACTGCCCCCTGCATGCCCCTTGGTACAGCGCCAGTGGCTGTGGTGGCAGTTGTCCACTGCAGGTGGTGGTGGTGGTGTGGCAAGCAAGAGAGGAGTCTGCAAACTGCAGAAAGGCTGTAAGTGGAGTCTCCAACCAGAACCCTGAGCAGGAAGGGGAATGAAACATGAGCAGCCCCTAGGACCCGGTGAACTAACGTGCCAGCCGTCATGCACTGCGTAAAGGGCAGCCAAAAGATTTTAGTTTGGTGGCAGGGGGGAGAAAATAGATTTTAAAAATATGCAGCATCTCCATTAGCCTTGTTTTATATTGAATGTTTCTTATGTTAATTAAACTTCCTAATTATAAGCCCATACCAGGAATTCTGGCAAGAAAAGTCATGTAAAAGAAACCCCCACTGCCGGGGTCAGCACAGTGTGTATTTGACACCATGCCATGCACTGAAGAGTTTCCTGAAAGTCTCAGCAGAGCCCACCATGGTGATGCAAGGTGAACGGGAGCAGAGCCCTGCAGCCAACAAGAGGCTCCACCTCACTGGCCTGTGGGTGGGTGGTCCTCTGCTGGAAGTGATGCCTAAAACAGACAGAGGAGAGGGGGAGAGGGAGAAAAAAGGAAACAGACAAAGACAGGAAAGTAAACACTGCACACCTTTAATAATCTAAAAAGCTTTTTTAAAATGAGAATTGTTTTGTTTTGTTTTGTTTTGTTTTATATTGGGGATTGAACCCAGGGGCATTCGACTTCCAAGCTTACACCCCCAGTCCTTTAAAGCTAATTTGCTGAGGTTCTTGCTAAATTGCTGAAGCTGGCCCCAAACCTGTGATTCTCCTGTTTTAGCCTCTCAAGTACCAAGATTATAGGCATGCACCACCATGCCCAGCTCAGAGCTGTACTCTTAAAGGAACATGTGAAAGAGGCAGGATGGGGAGGAGACCCATGGGGGAGCCCATTCGTTTGCTTGTGACTTATAACACACATTTGAAATTAACTACACACTGTATATACTGAGAAACATTCAATCACCTCTTAGAAAGACTAGAAATACTCTCTAGAGTGTGACCGATTCTCAGGAGCTTACAGAAGGGCTGTGAATACCCCTTTGTGCTTCCTGTAGCTTCCTGTCAATGGCTGTGGAGCCAGTTTGCTCATCTGAACTCTGCCCAGTCAGATGCTCATGGAAGAGGGGCATTCCCTGCAGCACTTTACATCTGGATTCAGAGCTGCTAAGATGAAGTACCAGACAGTCTCAGGGTTTTTGAGAAACAGAACTTTAGAACTATAAACTCCTTATGGCTGAAGAAACCTGAACTAGGAATGTTGATGCTGCTACTAACGATCTTCGTTCTGCCATTTAGCCATGTCATTTAGCCATGGCACTTAAAAAAAAAAAACCTAGTAAGTACATAAACCAAAAGCAATGCATAAAGTAATGACATCAGAAGGACTCAGGAAATCCCTGCTAGGCCAGGCCACCCATCTCTTTTGCACTTGGACAGTTTGACAATCCTCAGTTGGGCAATCTGTGTGACACCCTAGTCTTCACTGCAGATTTTCTATTTAAAATTTAATACCAGAGAGACCCTGAGCCAGGGTTTATTTTCCCCCTAAGGAAATATTTTATTCTGACGCCAAGCACCAGAGGGGTTGCTCAATTCTCCAGAGTGAAACGTTAAAAGCTGTGTAAGTTCCCTCTCATATCATTGTTTTCTTTTCCCAAGGGAGATTCAGGGTAATGGTGATACCTGCCAGGGCATCACCTGAATTAACTCTCAGGTGACCAGGAAATGCATCAGCACTTACATCATTGTCAAAAGAGTGCAGGAAAAAAAAAGTTATATGAGCAGGAAATCTCTAAGGTATCATCAGCTCTCTGTGTGGTTCTCAACTTCCCTGGGAACCTCCCAGAAATGACTTAAAAGCCTAAAAGAAAACTTACCACTCTGCAGACACTGGGATAAAGATGAAGTTCTCACAGGAAGTTCACATATGAAGTCTGAAAATTTAGCATTGGGTTAACTCTGACTCCACTTGCAATAAAATGCTCTAAATATCTGTGCATGTGTGCATACCAAACACCCACATACACACACACACACACACACTATGCAAGGAAAAGAGTGGAAACCATATATAATGATAAACATATAAAGCAAGGTTTAAAAGTTAGGCTAAAAAACTAGGAAGTACATGCTTTGAAAACAGGAAATAATATGAAAAGGACCTCTGAAATTACCCTCAAATACAATCTCCATTTATGGTAGAGGAATTGGAGGCCCAGCATGGTAAATGGCCGTCAGCTAGTCCTTAGCCATGTGAGTCTATGCAGCCAACATCCGAGCCAGCAGCCTCATCTCTTTCCTCCCTTGATGAACTATATGCCAAATGCATTTCTTAATTATCCCTTAATATAGTCCCCACCACTTCCTAGAATCAGGATCTTTGTGAAATTTGAGAGGCCATTCAGTTCATTCCCCTTATAATAAGCAGAACTAAGTTCAAGAAACATAACAGATACTTTGTTTGAAGATCTATAAAGAAGAGTAGGTCTCAATTACTTTGCTATTCTCTACATTTATTGATTTAATACAATGTAGGAGTACTTACAATGGGAAAGCATTAAGGAATTTAACATGGATCCTCTTTTCAATATGCCCAATGACTAGGAGGAAAGATGAGGCGTGTACAGAAACAATTATAATACCAGGCAGACAAGGGCCAGGAAATTACCACAGGAATTCAGAAGATAGTGAGTGTACTACTCCTAGCCAAGGAGGAATAGAGAGTCTTAGAGGCACCTCTGAGATTGAGGCACATGGAAAAGCAGGGTCATTGGAAGCCAGGGACTGAGCAATCAAAAGCAAGGCAGTAGCAAGCATGGGGTGTTATAAGGGGAAAATGCAAGTCATTCCGTTCTGTAAAAGAAAGTCTACAAATTGGAGAGCTTGCAGAGTATAAAACTAGAAAGGTGGGTTTGTACACAATGTGCTGGATCCCTGGAGCTAGGAAAAGCTACTTTATTCTTCATCCTATAGTCCATACGGAAGCGTTCATTTATTATATAAAAATTTAAGCACCACCTTAGTAATGGGTACCAGGGAAGGAACTGGGGGTGCAAATTTGAAAAACACATATTATCTACCTTCAAGGGGCTTTATCTCCATTAGGAGTGACTCATAAGTAGTCACTGATTGTGGTAAAACAGTGGGAAATGCCATGATAATAGGTACAGGGCCACATTGGAAGATAAGAAGACTAACTAAAAATAAGATTTGTAAGAGAACAACAACAGAGGATGTCTCTGAGGAAGAAAGTGAAGATCAGTAGTAGTTCAGATAGAGAACAGGATATGAGTAATTGTGTAATAACAAAAGCATGTTAAAAAACACTTGCGGATGGTAAAAGTATAAAGTGTTCAGAATAAATGTAGCAAAAGGTAAGTAGTGTGGTGGGAATAGGGCTAGAGAATAGCCCAGGGCAGTATAGAAAGAGTCCAGGCACCGAAGGACTCCATACGTTAACCCAGAGCCACAGGAAGCTATAGAGTCAAGATGACATCCCAAATCATGTTTCCAGAAAAGAAATCTGGAAGCAGCATGTAGAAAAGACCAGGAAGTGGATAGGCAAAGAGGAATCAACTGCAAATACTTTACCTTAGAGTCTAGAAAACTGCTGTGGAGGGCCCAAGCTAGACAGCTACACATGGGAATATCATGAAGACTGAACTCGTTCAGTTTGGAAAATCAAGAGTTAGGGAACAAATGAAGAAAGATGCTAGGCACCCCACGGTTTAGAATGGATCAACCAGAAGTGAGAGATAGAAGGAAAAAAGGAAATCTTATGGGGGGGGGAGGGTATTTAAGAAGCAAAAGGTGAAGAGAACCAGTGGAGAGAGAGAAGGAACCTGGATTACAAATTCACATCATGAAAAGAAGAGGGGAAGGGCTGGGCCCCGTGGACAGTGGGATGGCAGTAGCATAAGGCCTCTGGTGACAAAGAACAATGGTTCTCTCAATAAAGTAGTGTAGGAGAGGATGAAACAGAGGCCAAATTACTGAACATTACAAATTATTAAGCTGGGAAAGCAGGTTACCCTTTGGGCCTCTTTGGAGAAACATAACAGGAGAAGGAAAGAGGCAGAGGCTGGTAATCTGAGAAACATCATGGGAACTGTGTGTCTGTGTGTGTGTGTGTGTGTGTGTGTGTGTGTGTGACTGGAAAAGGGTTGTTGGTCATAAAAAAGAATTCAGAAGGGAAGGGGATTTAATAATCTTTATTAGTAGGAGATTCATATTTCTGAATCTATGGGCCAAATCACTTCCTTTGCTTTGTTTTTAAAGATCAAGAACTTCAATTTGCCATCTCCAAATGGTGAGGACCTTAATATATTAAAGTCCATTATTAAATCACTCCTCAGCCTTTACTTCCAGGTGAAAACACCAACTCATTAGTCCTTTCTTGTAATTTTCCCCCAAACTTTTAATCAACTCCATGGCTTTTCCTTTGTGTCCTTCTCCACATGCTACAAAGTCTCCTTTGGGGAAAAAACCCACAAGAGGGTCCACCAATGTGATAAAGGCTGAGTTTAAATTGCATATTTTAAAAGGTAGTTAGTTATATTATGGCCCCTCTATACCAACAGTTGGCAAACTCACTTTGTTTATTTGATTTTCAGAACAGAGGAACCATTTCTTCTCATTAAATCAACCTGGAGACAAAAGTCTGTGATTAAAGGAAGGTGAGTAGAGTCCCAGCTACTGGGCCTTTCCCCCCTCCTCACTGTGCAGAAGCCGTCTACGTCAGCCCAAGGAGACCACAGGAATCTGAAAACCACTGTCTACACATCCTGGTTTATGTGCCCAGGTGTTATAGTCAGAATAAACAATGCTAAATACCAGCTGTGTTTCATTGATTAGTTTCTAATAAATCTCATAAGACACACGTAGAAGTTATCTTTCCTATACCACATAAACCCCTTGCCTTTATCACTGTATAACTGATAGCTCTTTCCTGAATTATTTTCCTACTTACAAATGTTATGCAGAATTCTGACCACAGATCCCTAGGCATTAGTTACCTCTTTTAGAAAAGTGGTTCATGACAGCTGGAAACTTAATATGAACAGACTCTAAGCCAGGTTACTGATAAGCACAGAAACAAGAGGACTGACCAAACACACTGTGTTTCAAAGAAAATGTTTAGTGGAATTTTTCCCTCCAAAGAAAAGTTGGGATTAATGAAATGCCTCACCTACTAAATATTCTAGAAGCACTGAGCTATAGAATATGTAATCTATAAAAAGTGGGAGAAAAATCCTAAAGAGTATATTAGTTCACTTTAATACTAACCTAATAAATTTAACAGCCAGGCCCAGGTCAGCTATACAGCAAGTCCCATTCTTCTTCACCAGGATGTTCTTGCTTTTCAGATCTCGGTGAGCGATGGCTGGTTTGCCTTGAGTACTAAAGATTTCGGTGTGTAAGTGACATAGACCACTGACAGAAGAGTAGGCTAACTTCAGCATCGATTTCGTGTCCAGGGTGGTAGACTTCAGATAATCATAAAGGGAACCATTTTCATGATAGTCTGTGATGAGGTACAACTGGGTCCAGGACCCTGTCCCTTTGATGTCAGCAGCAATGAAGCCTAAAAGGAAAAGAAAAAGGATTGGAGGGGCTTTCTGAATAGAATTAGGAACAATTCAGAGTCTCAAATATGACTCTTTGTTCACAGATGTCTTTAATTCAGCATTCCATTTAGTTTTCTGATTATGCCTATGATGATATTAAATTACTAATACTAATCAGAGGTATTCAAAGTATAGGCACAGAGAATGATCAAGAGTTTGCACCTGAAAGTATGATCCATTTCTGATCAGTAATTGATATTTAAATCCCTTTATGGTTTCCTAGTTATGCATCAGACATTGTTTACAAAAGACATTGTTTACAAAACAAAGCCTGGAGTTAAGACATACACCTAGCTGATTAGCTTATACTCTTTCTACTTGAATGATCCAGACAGATCACTGTAGCCTGAGCAAATAAAAAGTAAATCAATTCTCAACATAAACTCTTGATATAAGCAAACCCTGCAGATAAAATGCCTATAGCTTTTGTCAGCATTTAAACAAAATTATACTCCTTCAAATCCCTAAGAAAGCTCAAGAAATTCTGGTATTCCATTTGCATTTCCTGTTTCTGAAGAAAAAACATTCCAGAGTATTCCATTTCCAGGCCACCATCCACTCACAGACGTGCCTTCGTCATTCCTCCTGTGAGGTCTCCCATTAGAAGCTTGTGAGGTTCTTGGGCCCACGCCAAGAAGAAAATGTCTACACATTTCACAATGGAGCTAGACACAAGAGTTAATATGCAGATGTTAACAGAAAGACAGAGGAAAGCCAGGAAGCCCGGAACATTGTTGTACAGACTTTTACTCACCCAAAATGTTTTCATGCCTCATCAACACTGTCTGATATATTTCTGTCTCTCTGAACCAGCTGGCTTCCTCTGTGGTGAAGAACACTTTCACAGCTACCTTTTCGCCACGCCACTTTCCCATCCAAACTTCCCCGTAGCGACCTTTTCCAATCTGTTTCACCATCTGAATCTGCTTAGCTATAGTCCTTTGGACCTGTTAAATCCCAAAACACTCTGTTAGTGTATTCACGGCACTACAGATTTGTTTAATCTTTTTTCTCTCCAGAGAAGAAACAATTACTGCATGTAAAATATATTTAGTTGGCATTTTACTTTATGTAGTTGAGTTATTTGTATTTATGTATTAATTTATGCTATTCCCTTTTAAACATATTTGAGATTGACTATGGATTCTGAATGCTCAAAATATCATTTATTAAATACTTCATTCCTCCTCCTTCTCTAATTTTTGTAGAGAAAAAAATCTAAATGGGTTCCCAGTAATTGGCAGAACAGAATGTGTTCACTTCCACCCCTTTAATGGGTTATTAGATGCTCTGAAAGAACTCTTGCCACCATATAATTAATCGTGAATACATTAAAACAAAATAAAACCATAATATAGCACAAAAGGAAATTAAGAAAATCTCCAAGCAGGTAAAAGAAAGGGAGGGAAAGAAGTAGGGAGAGTGGAAAAGAAGAGAAGGAGGAAGAGGGGGAGGATGAGGGAGGGAGTTGAGACCAGAGCAGGAAACAGTAAGTATTACGCATATACAAATGCCAGGTTGCTGTCTAGGCAGACAATAGTAACAACTTGAGGATCCAGAGTCTAAAGTTTGATCCCTTTAAAACTAGAGGAACTTACCTTCAGCATTAAATGGGGACCATCAAAACAGTACTAAATTGAATCTAGGTTGTAGCATATCATGGCCCTTAGTAAAACAACACACACACACACACACACACACACACACACACACACACACACATCCTCTCTTGAGGAAATCATTTGCAGAATATTTTTTACTCCACAACTATGGTGGGATTAAGCCAGGGGCATATGCCTGTAATCCCCATAGCTGGGAGGCTGAGACAGGAGGATCGCAGGTTCCAGGCCAGTCCCAGCAATTTAGCAAGACCCTCAGCAACTTAGCAGGACCCTGTTTCTAAATAAAAAATAAAAAGGGTTGGGGGTATAGCTCAGAGGTAGAATGCCTCTGAGTTTGATCCCTAGTACCAAAACAAAAAAATATAGTGGGATAATAGTATTTTGAAGGAACTCTTGTCAGTATACAACTTGATCCTGGGTAAAATATAAGAAACTATAATGTGCTGATGAGCTTAAAAGGGAATAGAGAAAATTTCCAAAGGGCAGGGAGAGAACAAAGAAATGAAAAGAGAGAGAGAAGATCCTACAGAATAAATCACTTAAAAGGAAAACAGCCACCATAAATGAGAGTCAAGAGTAATACCCCCAAAAGGATTTAACCCCTTCAGATGACAAATTAAAAATTTCAAACACAGAATGCCAAATAACTCCCTGAAATTTTTAAGAAATAGAAGAGCAAATGAAAAATAAGCAAGCAAGAAAAGATTATTAAAAATTACATTTGTGAAGTGGACCAGTTCAATGTCACAACGAACTAGCATTGCAAATGAAAACAGGTGAAACAGCAGATTAGAGAGAAAAGTTAGTGAGAGAAAGCAAACAAAATAGAAAATTACCAAATGAACTATACAACAGCAGTGAAGAATTAGAAAGAACCCAGTACAGACAAAGAAAAAGAAAACATGAGAGTTAAGCAGCATGGAGGTAAATGTCTCTGTCTACAAGGTCTTCATCCTATCTGCATTTACAGTAAGACATTCTAAGAAAGCTGATATCAGTGGTTCCATAACTGAAAGGACTAAAACATCTATGGGAATTTACATAACCTATAAGATATACATGAACAACCTACCACAGAACTCTAGTGAAATCTGATCAGAAAAGAAGAACGTCTTTTTTGTAGAGATATGCTTCACATCAAGTAAAAACTTAGTTTTCCTTTTGTTTTTGTGCTTTTAAGGACTACAGGATTACAATGGACCAACCCAGAATAGTGTCATTCCCCTTGCCCTTTGACATAACACATTCTAAGGATTATTAGGACAGGGACATTTGGGGGTGGGGGCATTATCCTGCTTTCCACAGAGGTCTACCACCAAGGATTGGTTCTGTTTCTTCATAATGGATCTTATCAGTTTAAGGAATAGCGCTACTCATTCCCAGAACCATTAACTGCACTAATACAAGACTGAAAGGTTTTTGGAAAAAGTGTTTTTAAAGAGGATTAAAAATAAAAGAATGACTGATATGCTTTGAAACCATGAAGGTAGATGGAACTAAGCAAGCAAGTATATGCGGAGAGCTTCTCTCCTCCCTTCAGAAGTCCAAAGTGTTATGCAAGGGTGATCCTTGGGGTACTTCCATCCCCAAACAAGGTGACAGAAGCATCAACAGCACTGAGCAGCTGGGAACCAAACACATAGACAGTTAAACTCCTCACTTGAGAGGAGAACTCCCCACCTTAATTAAAGAGATGCTGTATTCAATTTACAGATGTTACAAAACATTGCCCATATAAATCTATGGAACATTTCCTAACATACAGGGTTTTGCATCTGCATCCTTTCTAATGATAATGGATTTTCTTTAATGAAGGTACAGACAGGACTGCCAATGCTTGACAGAATGGGAACAACTTATCTCCAAGATAATGTGCCACTAAATTATGCTTGGAAATTAAAATTACACTTATATTTGGGCATTATAACATCTAAGGACCTGAAAATACAACTTGAAATTTTTTTAAAAAAACTGATTCGAGATTTTATTTTATTTAGCAAATACTGCTGGTATTTATATACCTAAAATTTCATTCTATATTATATTTTAGGTCTCAATTTTTTATTATATACATAAAATGTCTTGTAGTTTGGATCTTAAGTATCCTCCAAAGGTTCATGTTTTAAAGGCTTGGTCTCCAGCATAGTTTTATTGAGAGGAGGTAGAAACTTTAAGAGGTGGGGCCTACTGAGAGGACTTTAGGTCACTGGAGTTGGGTACTCAAAGGGGATTCTGGGACCATAGGATTTTCCTCTTTCTCTCACTTCCCAGCCATGAGGTGAGAGGTAAGAGGTGAGAGGTAAGAGGTTTCACTCTGCTCTGTACTCCTGCCAGCATGTGCTGCCCAGGCCCACAGCAACAGGGCCAACTGATCATGGACTGAAACCTTTAAAACTATGAGCCAAATAAGCCTTTTCTCCTTATAAGTTGATTATCTCAGGATTTATTATCGTAGTGGAAAGCTGACTCACTGCAATTGTGATTCTAAAAGGAGAAGAATTATTTCATGTGCCTGGAATACAAGTGTATTCATGAAATAATTCTCCTTTTAGAATCACAGTTACAGTGATTATATATTACAGACACATGCTAGTCAGCTTTCCACTACTATAATAAATCCTGAGATAATCAACTTATAAAGTAAATTTGTATAGCAGGATCAAAGATTAAAAGCTAACTCTACAATAACAAGAAAGATGAATTAGAAGGAAAAAACACCAGGACAACAAATCAGTTTATAATTCCAAGAGCAAAAGTATCTAATTCATTAATACCAAACTGGGCTTTCTATATGTACTTTTCTTTAAAAATAAAGTATAATACATCAGATTTATAAATACAATTATATTTGCAACATAGTAATTAAATTCTAAAAAATCATGCAATTTGATCATTAGAACTTGTACGCAAGTTTAAAAAAAAAAAAACTCAGTGCTATCATTTTGATCATAATGACTAGAATAGCAGAGTACATTGCTTTTTGCCTGGTCTCAAAAATATGACTTATTGTAGGAGATCAAAGGTGATCAGATGAGTCAAGTGAACAAGATATCCGAAGTCTAAATCGGGCCTTGAAGACTAAGAAAATCTATCTTAAAAGTATATTAAGGACAATGTTTCTCATTAAAAGTATTTTTATCGTGAATCTCAACAATCTTTCTTCATGGTCCATAGAGGAATCAAACACTTTCCTCATTAAGCAAGGGCCTTGGATTTGGTGTATATTCTTTGCATGGTTGGCAGTGCTGACCATCAGAAAATGAAACCTGTCCTGAATGGAAAATCTAGGACTTTTTCCTGAAATGTAAACCCTGTACTGAAATGCAGCCCTCTTCCTCCGGAGAAGCATTCGGATCCCAGTTGGTTGTAATACTTTTGCCTTCAAAAGCCAGGCCAAAGTGCTGTAATGCTACCCTTGCTGAAAACAGAGGGAAGATGGCGCGCTTAATGTTTTCTAATCTGCTCTTTATCAGAAAGAGGTCTAGGGGCCTGGGTTGTAACTATACACTTTCATTAAAAAACAATCACCTTACCCTTGATATGTCAAAATGTTATCAGGAAGCCCTGTACCTGAGATCTGATGTCCAACTGACTGCATAAAGCTCACTCCTCCGCTGCCCTCTCTGTTTCAGTAAAATGAAACCCTGTACATATTGACATTTCCTTTCAAGTCAAGATACTAAGTTCTTCTCATACCAGCAGAGGGAGGCCTGATCCACTTCCTGAGCTTTGAGATTGCTCAATTAGGTCTCTCAGGGATTCTCCAGGAGGAATGTACGTTTCGTCCTGCTCTAGCCCAATGCTGTACCGAGGCCTGGTTTCTTGTCTTTTATACCTAAGGATGGATGATGGGCATAACTTTAGAAACTGAAATGCAATGATAGGGGTAAAACAGTGCAGATGAACAGTAATCACAGCCGGTTTGAGTTTAGCACATAAATACAATTCCAGATCAAATACTAAGTATTTGTTAAACTTAGTTATGGTTTCTAAAATACACATAATTATTTTGCTAACTTTTAAAAAATAAATATCATATTTACTACTCAGTCTCAACCATTTACAAATTTTCTTCTCTACTTCTTTCAACTGCATATATCTAAATAGACTACGTTCTGTTAGTATTTTCAAATAGTCCCTAAAATTCATTCCCTAAAATCCTTTCCTTTAAGATCCCTAGTTAATTAAAGGTGAAAAGTTTTGGCTTACAGAAAACATTACAGTTAACTCTCTCATAGAAGGTAATGTATAAAATAATAACTAAATAAAATTAAAGACCTTTCTATTAGTAATGATAATGTCTACAGTTAGAAAAAGAATTTATTTGCAGAGTATCACAAATGTATATATTAAATTGTTCAAAAGGCAAATGATATAGATAGAAAGGTCTTTGATGTTTCACAAACTAGAAAACAAGTTGACTGAAAATAATTTGTAATTGTCAGTTAACTTTAATATAACTAAACTTATTTATGTATTACATATAACTAAACTTTTTATTTTATTATTTAATCTATAAACTATATTTAAAATTTTTAGTACAAGGAGGAAATTTTAGCTCAAGAAGTAAGGAATTATTTGACCCACTCACAGTTTAATGTTGTTATTATTTATTTATTTATTTTAGCTTAGAATCAACTTAAGTAGTGACCAGTCCCTGAACTCTCCAACTACCCTTGTTTCCTTAGGGATAAAATATTTATCTGAGTAGTTTGGATGTCTGAAGCAGAAATGAGATAGGTACCTATTTATAACATCATTAGGATAAATATTTGTCAACAGTAATAGATATTTCAGTTAAATATAAAATCTAATTAGGCCAAAGAAAGCTGCAAGGAAAAACATTAGCAAGCAAAGGTAGTAGAATATCAGTATGAGGAAGGGACTCTGAATGCAGAATCCTACCCTTACGTGTCAGAAACTTACCTAAAGTAACAGAATAAAATGATAAGGACCAAGAGCAAGCTGCACACAGTCACAGATATCAGTAAGGCCTTGTGGTGTATAGGTCCATCAACAAAATCTGAAATTAAAAAGAAAGAGGGAGCCATGATGCGGAAAATAGTTTTACTTAAAAATTAGGAATTAAATTGCTTCCTTGCTGAGTATTACATCCAAGACATGAAAAAACTTTTAGCATGGTAATTGATTATATATATATATATTCAAAACGAAATGTTTGACTAGTTTGAATCATCATTCATCCAGACACTCCTTTCAATAGCACACGTGTCCTTTCTGGAAAGAACAAGCTTAACAGGGTAAACCCATGGAAAGGGTATGACAAAGGTAAATGGACAAGTGCACCTGAAATGCAAGCAGGTAGACCATATTTATTCCTGATATAGAGCGGATAGAATCACAGGCTCTTCTCATGTGGTTCCTGCAGCACCCTATACTATAAATTTGCATAAATATTAATCTATATCCATTGTGCATAAACACAAAGTTATCGTATGATGGATACAAAGGAAGAAGACTCCCTCAAATGTTATCATATATAGAATATAAGAATGTACATCACTTTAAGCAAAGATGTCCTGCAAGAATACATAGCTTATTTTTTCACAAATGGAATCATATTTTAAAAGAATAAGTGTGTTGTAGCCAAAGGATATGTGATAAACAAAAATTATTAAATATTACTTATTTTGTCTTAACTTCAGTTCTTAACAAAAGAGATTTTAAGTATGCTTTCTCAAACTTCATATTAATGAGAATGAAATAGAGACCTTAAATACATTTGCACATTTACTGACCTTAACCCCAGAATTTTTTACAATCATCCCAGGTGATTTTTATTCAGGTAGTCTCTGGGACATATTTTGAGAAAAATGAGTTAAAACGAGGTGTGCTTATATAGTAATAGAATTAGCACTATTCTTATTAAGGGCAACATTTACCCTTGAGAAGAGTGATGAGTATTATTTAATTTTAAAAGGTATTATAACTTATGACTTTTTTTTGCGGTACTGGGGATTGAACACACAGGGGCGTTCTACCTCCGCGCTACACCCCCGGCCCTATTTTTTTATACTTTATTTTGAAACCGGGTCTCACGAAGTTGCGGAGGGCCTCACTAAGTAGAGAGGGAGAGAGAGACAGGGAGAGAGAGAGGCAGAGAGAGAGAGACAGAGAGAGTGCATGCGAGCTGAGGCTGGCCGCGAACCCGGATCCTCCGGTCTCCGCCTCCCAAAGTACTGGGATTACAAGAGTGCGCCACCATGCCCGGCCTAACTTATGACTTTGGTTGCTACAAGAAGAAGTTTTCGAACTGTGCTACACACCTTTATATACAATATGGCCACCTAAATATTTTGGCTGGGGACCTTATCCCATCCAATGTTACTGTTTTTCATTCAAAAAGCATGATATGTTCCAGGAAGAAATACTGAAATACTGACTAAAGTAACTAACTAAAGAAAAATAAACAAAATCACCACCTCTTTATCAATCAGGAAAAATTATGGCCAACAGTTGAGTATATGCCACCACTGTAACAATGCCATGAACAAAAAGGTTCATTAGCAAAATATTTCACAGAAAGGTGTATTTAATAGTATATTGCTTTATGAATGGATTATTTTCACTTATAATATTGTGAAACATCAAGGACATTGCCTTACAAATAGTAACACAATTACCAAAATCAGAAAATTAACATGAACACACAAATTGAGAATAAATCTCAAATCTTAAATAAATCTTAAATATTTATTTATTTATTTAAATAAATAAATCTTTGAAGTATCTTTCAAATACTTCGGAAAACATTTGGATTACATATTATAAATTAGAACCTACAGATATTTCTTTGTACTTATTTCTTGTCCAAACCTCATAATGTCAAGTAAAATATATATATGTAACAACTATTTATGATCCATACCATTTGCAAAATATTTATGAAGTAATCTATAAAAGACTAAATGAAGATCATTAAAAATAAGCAATTTTATATTCATAGATTCAGAAATGTTGCCACCTATCCAGGAAAAAACAGTTCATGAACTTGAACCCCTAATGTTCTGTCCAGAAAGCCACTCTGGCTTTAGAACAGACAGGAATCATATCTAATTAGCACGTGCATTATCTGAAACATATTGCTTAGCAAATCTTGAAAATAGTTTGTAGGTTCTTAAAATTAAGCAGGCTGAAATTTTAGACAATGAATTATCATAGCAAATTTTGTCCTCATTTCTTACATATACATGAAAAACTGCCAGTAGAAACTTAGCTTAAATTGTATTTCCAATTTTAGAGATAACAAAAGTCTGATTTTGAAGAAATTCCCAAAAATGCTACTCAACTAAAACCACAGATAACCACATAATCACAACATATGTTCATACATGAATACAGGATACTTTTTCATTCCAGTGAGGTAATTTTACTCAAACTCTAGGCTTCGCTGCCTTTCCTGTACCTACTGAATACGGAATACACCCTGAACTACAAGAACACTATGTTTATTACTTGTCTTGTTATACTGCTGATTGCAGTATAAGACAAGACTTTGCAGTAGAAGACAAGATTGCAGATAAGACAACTCTTATTGCTCTTGTGAGCAATGAGACCACAGAGGATCTAAGGGATTCTCTCCTTACCATCAAGCTCTTTCTTTTAGGCTAGTATTACCTCCCTGTTTTACTTTTCTCTGCCCCAATACTGCATCCCCTGCAGGCTCACCTACTGCCTCCCTGTCTTCCCTCATGAATAGGTGATCCTTATCAATAAACTCTGTTGGTCACACTGGTCATGTTTTAATCTACCATTACCTGTGCTCTGAGCATTAACAATGCAAACATTCAAGTCACTGCCAGTGTCTCTAAGGGGAACACCTCCAGATACCTATCAGGAAAAGAGCTGAGCCCAAGGTGCTCTTGGGAGCAGATTTCTACCTTCCTGTCACTCCAACTGCTCAGGAGAGTGGAACGGAGCACTCCCCAGGGAAGTCTGGTTCACTCTGAGAGGTGAGGAAGGATCACCAGCGGTTTCATAACAAAACTGCCTCTGTCACTACTGTCTCCTCCCTGCTAAGTGAAGAAGTGACTAACTGCTGAAAATGGCAGGACTGTTTTCCGAAGGCTAGATGAGGGCTCATAACCGTAACATGAAATAAAACAAAAAATCATAGGGAGAATCTTGGAAATCACCGCTTGCCCAAAGACATCTTTGTAAGTATTCCAGGTGTTCACAAGCCTGGATAGGTAGATACATCTTTTTATTAAGAGAGCAAAAATACCTGAAAAACATATTTTTGTCAGTTTTTTTTTGCCAACAAACAATAATGTACACATTTTCTTTTATCATATATTGGGATTCCCTTTTGCAGTGAACTCGAGAAATGAATTCTCTAAAAGAACATAAACACAGCCAGGTGTGGTGGCGCACGCTTGTAATCCCAGTACTTTGGGAGGCGGAGACCGGAGGATCCAGGTTCGCGGCCAGCCTCAGCTCTCTCGTTCTCTCTCTCCCTGTCTCTCTCTCCCTGTCTATCTCTCTCTCTCTCCTTAGTGAGGCCCTCCGCAACTTTGTGAGACCCGGTTTCAAAATAAAGTATAAAAAATAGGGCCGGGGGCATAGCGTGGAGGTAGAACGCCCCTGCGTTCAATCCCCGGTACCGCAAAAAAAAAAAAAAAGAACATAAACACTATTCTAGTTACTCTCCTGATAGAAAGTGTTTAGGATTATATTTCCTGACAGCAAAGGAGATTAAGACAAGATTTATATAGTTGATGAAAATGAAAAAAAACCCCACAATTACCTCTAAGTTCCTTTCATCTGTCCTATATAAAAATGTAACCTGAGAGTTAAGAGCTGAGCATTTCAAGAAATGTAGCACTACACCCTGGCAAGGAATTAGTCTCAGACTCATGTATTGGTCTATAATAATAAGAGCATAATCTATACAGCAGAAGGTAAATTCCGGGGCTTGCCTTTGCGTGCTGGACACTATCATGCATTCTGTCTGTGACAGGGAGAATATGGATGTCTCAATGTACCTATTGCCTGTAGAATTTAGTTTATAATTGGCAATAGCTAAGAGATAGCATTTAAAAACAAATTTGCAAACTGTTCAAACTATAGTTTTTCAATTAAATAAGAAAAGAATAATTTTTAACTTTGGAAATCTTGTATTAAAATTTGCCTTAAACTACATTGAAATTATCATATTTCAAAATAGAAAGTTATTTCTGATGAATTTCTATAAAGTCTATATGTGGTGTATATGAGCAATTTCCATATTTAAACATTTAGACTTATACTTATTTTTAATTATACAAATTGTATTTTCTTTTGTAAAAGACAAACCAGAGTACCCCACTTAATAAAACAAGGGCTTTTATTTCATCTCAACACCAAGTTATCACTTCCTTAAATGTTCATTAAAAAATTAAATAAGTGACTGTAAGAAGTAATTTTGGTGGGGGACCTCGTCACATCCTCCTCCACATCAAAAGAGACATCTCTTCCTACTCTTACTACCAGCCAAAGTGTTCCTGAACTTCCCAGATCATATTTTGTTTATGATGAAGGTGATGCATTTAATTTGATTACTTCTCACATTTTCTCTTTCTGGAGTAAGAACATCCTAGGCTACCTTGCTTTGTTGGTGCTACAATGGAATATAAACAAAGCAAACTATGCTACTCACCGGCAGCACAAATTTGAAAAAGTTAACCTTTGTGTGTTCTATTTCTTCATCTTTAAGATGGGAATATCAATCCTAAGTACTTCATAGGATTGTTGTGAGGCTCAAATGAGTTACAATTCTCAGCTTACATTAGTCATTCTACTTTTTACATTTTCATCCTCTTAGCCTAGTCTGCCTTGCCCACTTAGGAAAATCCCTGTTCATCCTTAAAGTGTCACTTCCATGAGGCTATTTTGATATCCTGCCAACCCAGATGGAGCTAGCCACTCATATTTTATGTCCCTAATACATCATCTAACTCTACTACTGAGATATTGCTTACCAAATATAAGTTAATTACATGCTTCCTTCTTAAATTCTCATGTAAACTTCTTGGAAGCAAGAATTTTCTTTATCCATTTCTGTATCCCTAAAACTTAGTATGTTGCTTGGAAAAAATTTAAAAACTGTGAGTTTTTGGTGTGAGTTCTTAGAAATCTTGAAAAGTTTTCTAGACCATAACAGGAACAAATTTTATAAAATGTTATGGAAGCCATGAAATTTCACTATATTTTGTTAGGAAGATCTTCTCTTCTTAAAACATCAAATCATATAAGATAGGACTTAAGACTCCACAACAACATAAATCATTTATTTTGTGGTAAGAGCAAGGAATAGAAAGGAAAAATAGGAGCTATTTCTAACAAAAAGTTTTGGGGAATGTAATACTTGTCTTTTATTTATTTATTTTATTTTTGTGGTACTGGGGATTAAACCCAGGGGCATTCCACCTCCAACCTACACTCCTAGCCCTTTTTAAATTTTTTGCTTTGAAACAGGGTCTCACTAGATTGCTGAGAGTCTATGTTGCTGAGGCTGTCCTCGAAACTGCGATCCTCCTGTCTCATCCACCCAAGTACTAGTATTACAGGCATGAGCCACCACATCCAGCTAATATTTGTCTTTTAATGAGCAACACTTAAAAGTGCAAGTTTTGAAATTAAAACCTTTAGAAATCTTCCACTTTTTATCAATATGTTGATATATGATTTGAGTGAAAGTTCCTCTAATGTAAAAAACATGTCACATAGCAAATAATCGTTTATTTAGTTCTTTATAAGGTCTTTATTTTTTAAATGAATATAGCCAAGTGGTAGTTTTTTTTGTTTTGTTTTTGTGGTACTGGGGATTGAAGCCAGGGGCATTGGCCTCTGAGCTACAGCCCTAGCCCTATTTTATTTTTTATTTTGAAACAGGGTCTCCCTAAGTTGCAGAGGGCCTCGCTAAGTTGCTGAGACTGGCTGACCCTGCAATCCTCCCGTCTCAGCCTCCCAAATACTGGGATTACAGGTGTGCACCACTATGCCAGGAGCAAGTGGTAGTTTTTGAGTTTACTATAACTTCTGAGTAACTTTTATGGATAAGCATAAAACTCTGTCTCCCTCCTCTGTCCTTCTGGGACATATTAGAAGCTTTGGAACTCTAGCTTTCTGGAGGGAAATAGGGGAAAGTTAAAATAACAAACACCCTAAGAGTGAAGCATGTACAACTATTTCCCCAGGAACTACTTGCAGGAGTCTTTGAGAGATTCAAGATGTCATCTTGTCTCAGCCCTCTGCTCTAGCAGGGGGAAATGGCACAGGCAGATTCGTTGGGAAAAGTGAGAAAACATCCAGTGTTTATTTTCATTATGCCTGAGCTTTTCCAGCCTAGAAGCTCCTGACCTTACCTCTGTTCTTCAAAGGAGGCAGTGTAGGGTGGAGGTCTTTATTACATTCATTCCTTTCTGTGCAGCATTCAATTGATCTTCTTTGATGAGGAATGGGAGTGTCCTAAAATTGAACCCAAATAACTATTAGTGGATTTCCTCTCAAATGTCAATGTCATATCATCTAAAAGGGAAGAAATTATTACTAGAGAACTCATTTAAAATTCTAATCATCTTGAAAATGTTATTTTCTATCAGATAATTTGTTTCAAATAATCGGTACTATTACATGTTTTACATTTCAACAAAATTACTTCTACATTTGTAATAACCATTGTACATAGAATAAACTGAGGAAAAAGTACTGGCTTTATATAATTAGCTAAATTGGATTTTGAAGAAGATGATCTAATGGCACACTAAGCAAGAAGTTAGCAGCAAAAGTAAAAAGAATATTTGATTTCAAAATGAAGGGAAAATTGGCCCAATGGGAATTTTCAATTATTTTCCACATTACTAAAAATGGGCTAGTCACAAAAATCAATTGTTTTGTTTTATATGAATCTTGCAGGAAATCTTGCCAATGCAAGGCTATAGAGTAGCATCAAGTTAGCTTCCTTACCCGACACTGAAAATCTGAGCCTTCTAGTCCTAGACATCCAGAGGTGACCACAGGTGTCCCAGAATCATCTTCTTCAATCATTGTGAAACAGTAGCCGTCTGTGCTAAAGACCAAACAGGAAAAGTGAGTGAGAGGAAGGGAAAGAGGGATGGAGGAAGGAAAGGAGAGAGAGAGGGAGAGAGGGAGAGAGGGGGAGGGGGGCTGGTATTCAGGGAGAGCGAAATGAATGATGTGTGTTATTGTTTCATTGCAAGCAAGAAGAAAGTCAGTGATCATTATAGATTATGAACTGCTAGGAGAATCTCAAAACTCCCTTTTATGAAAGTAGATTTAATTATCATAAAAACATTTGATAATATCTCTTTTACCTAGAAACTTGCAAGGAAGAAGAATCCAAAATTTCCATCTAAGATTTATCATTAATGAGCATTAATAACTATACATACCAATCATGAAAATTACTCTGGTCCTTCATGGATACCACTTTTCCAGATAAATCCACACAAACAACTCTGAGGAAGGTAGTACTGTCCTCACCTTTTATGTAGCGAAAGTGAGGCTGAGAGAGCTTGAGAGTGTCTCAAAGGTCATACAGTGAGTGAAGAGGGAGCGCCAGGGTTGGAAGCCATGCAGGCATGTGTTCAAGCTGGCTCGCCTTGACCTGAGGTAGTGAAGCACACTTATCTCTCAGGCATGACAGCTTAAGACAGGTAGGAGCTAGATCAGCAGGCAGTACTGAGGTGGCAAAGACTCTACCCTTTGGTACCTCTGCTTCTGGGTCAGTCTGTCACAGGAAGATATTAAGCTTAGCCATGAGCAATCTAGGCTTGAGCTGAGAGTGGTAAGGATGGACAACAGAGAGAAGAGATTTCTGATAAGACAGTGGAAAGAAGCAAAATTTTAATTTTTTGTATGTTTTCCTAGAAAATTTGAGTATGTTTTCACTTTTCACATAACTTCCACTTATTCTATGTCATTTAATTCTCTGAATGACAATGAGGATAGTAACCCTGTTTCTATTGTATGGATGGGGAAATTGCAACTTTGAGAGAGTAATAAGCTTGTACAAAGTTGAAATATAAACAGAGAACCAGGCTTTGAATCAAGGCCCTTATACTTCATTCCCGGTATTTTCTGCTATCCTGGGACTAAAAAGAAAATCAAGAACTGCTACACATACAACTATGTGAAGACAGACATTACAAGTTTGGATAATGAATGCCAGTAGATTTCAAATATAAGTCATAAACCACTACTGAATGTCCTCAGAAATAAACTACTGCACTGTATTTCCACCCTTTCTTATCCATAGGCATGCTCCACGTCCAAGATCGATATGACAATGCAGTCTTAAAGGTCATGGGAAGAAAGCTTCGTGAATGGTATTAGCCATGATTTGTAGATTTGTCTATTCTGTACTAGTGGTAGCAGCATTTTGCCATACATTAGCCCTTGAGTTATCATCAACATCCTTAGAAGTGTTTACTTGGTTTATTAAGCCTCAAGTGATCTGACATTCCTCAGTTTATAGGAACTAACTGAGCAAAGTTTAAACATACTAATGAATGGCTAGAAAAGGCCAATGACAAATCTGTGTTAGACTAAGGTCAAACGCATGAATATTGTTGAAGAAAGGCTGCCTCTGAACAGCCCACGTTCTGAATTCTTTGGGGCTTTTTAGCCAATTTACTGAAATTGCTACAAAAATTTAGTGCCTATAAACACTGAAGACAATAAATAAAATAGTTGGTTCTTTAGAAATTTACTTTAAACAATGAATGAAAAATCTCATGTGATTTTTAAATTCTCTTCCTACATATTTAGACTATATGTGTAATGTGTACTTCTCATCCAAAGCAAAACACAAGAATGATCATAAATAACCGCCATCCTAATTTTCTGACATTATAAATTCATAGAGGCTATAGTAGTCAATATAATAAAATTAATCTAAAAAATAATTCTTTCTTAATCACGAGTTCACCTTAATTAAAATCTGAGCATATGAGCTGGGCATGGTGGCACATGCCTGTAATCCCAGAACTTGGGAGGCTGAGATAGGAGGAGAGCAGGTTTAAAGACACCCTCAGCAAAGTAGAGAGGCTCTCAGCAACCTAGTGAGATCATGTTTCAAAACGAAAAATAAAAAGCTGGAGGTGCAGCTCAGAGGTAGAATACCCCTGGGTTCAATCCTCAGTAACACACACACACACACACACACACACACACACACACACACACACACACACCTGAGTACATGGAAATGGATTTCTAGGTAATTTATGAGACAGAAAGAAAACCCTGGAGAGGATAAGTAATGCCCCATAAGTCATAAATTCAGAAGGGAGTCAAATATTTAGCTGGAGAATAAGAAAGGCGGCGAGAGAACCATTTCATGCATATTGTCTGCAACAAGCAAAAGTACTTTCTAAGCTTCTCACTGAGGTTGCTATCTAGCAAGGGACATTAACTGGAAACAGATAGTGCAATTACAGCACTTGGGAATTACTGGGGAGCTTTCAACTCACAAGCAAGCACAGCCTTAAACAAACCTGTGCTCCCAGAGTCAAAGCTGATCACCTCCACCTCCGCCCACTGCTAAGAGGGGCTGCCAGATGTCACAAAGGGCAGTCAACTCCCACCACTGGATTCATTGAATATTCTGCTGCCTGGGTGCCACATTTAAGCTTAGGTTTGTATATATAGATTATTACTCCATCATTCCCAGGGTGTTGAGAGCAATAAGAAGAAGAAATAAAGAATAGTAAAGGAAATCAAAATAGAAATAATTTTAAACAAAATTCAAAGTACTGAGGTGTATACATGAATGTAGGATAAACTGCTTCACTAGAATGATTATGAACAAAAAAACAGAAAGACAAATGATGTAACATTTCAAAAACACTGCCCCTCTGTGTCACAGGCAAAGAAAAGTGATTGACAGACTGGGATAACAGTTGAATGCTTAACACGATAATCAGTCATCAATGCTGAATAACTCTGACATAACATTAAATCCATGAAAAAGCAAAGCACTTGAGAATATAAAGCTTACATGAGGTCAAAGCAGTGATAATACAACTTCTATTACAATCCTTGGATAGTTCTAAAGGTCCAACACTTCTTAAATTTGCCCAATATTCCAAAAGCAAAGGAATCCCTGGAGTGCTGAGAAAGATCATCAAAGGATTAACTGCCTCAAGAGATATTCAGTGTGTCCAAGTGAAAATATACTAAGCAAGAAAACGGTACACCTGTTTTAAAACTTTGAGGGACCAAGTGATACTCTTTCTTTTTTTTTTTTTTTTGGCGGTATGGGGGATTGAACCCAGGGGCATTCTACCACCGGGCTTCACCTCCAGCCCTATTTTTTATTCTTTATTTTTGAAACAGGGTCTCACTAAGTTGCGGAGGGCCTCACTAAGTAGCTGAGGCTGGCTGCAAACCCGGATCCTCTGGTCTCAGCCTCCCACGTACTGGGATTACAAACATGCGCCACCACTCCCAGCCCAAGTGATACTCTTTATGTAAATACACATTTAAAGGTTGGAAGGTTCCAAAGTCCTCCCATTTCGGGTCACATGGGTTGATAACAGCCTTCTGGAACACAACTCATTCATGAGTCATTGGAAATGACTGGAAACCCATTTCATAAGGTATCTAACACTGCACCGATAGCATTTTTATTTAACGTGAGTACAGTGTTTACAAAGCTTACCTGAGCTTTGGTTCCATTAAGTGTATTCTTCTACTAACATCTCATGTTTCTTTATTATAAACCCCAGGGCTGCTCACAGTCACCACAGATTGGGGGGACTGTCACAGAACTTTTCCTCTAACTGGCTTAAATCTTTATACACATTAATTTAACTATAAAATAATTTTTAAAAGATTTTATCTGGTGATAAAAAAGATTTTAAAATATTATTTCAAATTTGCCTTCAACTGCTGGGTATGGTGGTATATACCTGTAATCCCAGCACTTGGGAGGCTGAGAAAGAAGGATTGCAGGTTCAAGACCAGCCTCAGCAACCTAACTAGATCCTGTTTCAAAATAAAAAATAATTCCCAAAGTAATTGAAATCAGACCATCTAGTAATCCATCATATCTACACTTATAGCAGCACAATTCATAATAGCCAAATTATGGAACCAGCCTAGGTGTCCATCAACAGATGAATGGATTACAAAATTATGGGATATACATACAATGAATTCTACTCAGCCATAAAGAACAAAGTTATGTAAATTGCAGGGAAATGGATGGAACTGGAGAATATTATGCTAAGTGAGATTAGTCAGTCACAAAAAGTGAAAGGTTGGATGTTTTCCCCTATATGTGGAAGCTAGGGAGAAATTGGGATACAGGAGTGACTCTAGACAAAGGAGGAGAAACCCTAGTGGAATGATGGAGGGGACCTACAGGAGGGAAGTGGGTGAAGGTAGGGAGACTTGATGAAGGAAAAACTTCAATGGACATGATATACATACACAAATTTGTCAATGCCAATCTCAATGGTGTGCACGGGGAGGGTGAGGAAGCGGGGTGGGAGCCAGGGAGAAGCTCACCGAATGTTATGTGCATGTATGGCTCTATCACTCTGAACTTCATCATGAAGTATGTTTACAATGCACCAATAATAACAATAATAATAAATAACATAATATAAAATAAAGAGATTAGAGACTTAAAAAAAGGCTGGGGGTATAGCTTGGATATAGAATGCCCCTGGGTGTAATCCCCACTATCAAAAAAATTTTGTCTCAACAAAAATTAATTATATAAATGGGTATATGCTCAATATCATTTTCCCAAAGGATTAATAGTTATCTTGGTTTGTCAGTATTTACTGATTAATAAATACTGATTCATCAATAAATGAATGTTATTTATACTAAAAAATACTTTTTTAGTATGCAAGAAATATGAGAATTCTTAAATTTCTTTTGAATTTGAGTTTTAGTAGGAATGGATTTTAAATGGTTGATTTTTGATGCTTTGTAAGCAAATTCTTGAATGTATCCCATCTTCTAAAATATCTTTTTCATGTTCAAGGGAATAAAGCAAATTTTCAAAAATTTCTGTCACAGGTAAACTCAAAGATACAATTTGTAGAGTCACGATTTAAATCATGTAGATTTTAGTCATTAACTAAAACAGCTGAAAGCCACATACAGCTTTGTAAACAGTGGTTCATTTTACATTTACTGGGCATACTGTGACTCGGGCAGACAGACGCCAAGAATGCCAGGTGAGGAAGATGTGGCCTCTGCTTTTGAGGAGTTTGTAGTCTACAAGGCCACCAATCCTACAAGAGAGAAAATCACTCAACTTCAGGTGGAATAGAAACCACAAGCTACCTAAGTGTTTTCTACCAATTAGAAAACAAAGAAGAATGAGGAGCTGTGGTAATTACCAAAGTAACAGAATCCTAAGATTTTTCATTTTTGTTTTCCTTTCTGAACATCTTAAATGGATGGATTCCATAGTGTTGGAAGGAAACAGAATGAAGCATACATAACTCTCTTCTGCCCTTGTCTGGCCTTTCCTCTGAGGGTCATTGTATTGGGAGAAGGTTAAGCTATAACATTAATGGTAAAGTCCCAGTGTAAGAGATGCCTTTTTATTTTATCCTCAAGAACATGTAACTAGCATACATCCTTCTCAGGCCCCATACCAAATGATTCAGCATTGTATTTATTTTTTCTGTGAGTTACAAAAATGTTTTAACTTGTCTCAGTTTTTACAGTCACCAAGCATTTATGCATCTTCACCCCCACCACCCTGTGTGGATCCTTACTATTTCTCTGAGAGCCTTCTAGAAGGACTTCCCTCCCTTTCTCTTGCCCCTCAACCCATTGTGCACAGTACTGCCTGACAGATCTTACATTTTCTTTCTCTGATCAATAATCTTCAATGGTTCTCTATGCATAATTTTAACGAGTCCTATGGTATTCGCCATTGATTAAACCCAACAACAAATTGGGCCGATTTAACATTCTGATTTCTGATTAATGAGAGATGCAAAAGGAGTGTTATTTTTTTAAAGTCCCCATCAGTGAATTTGAAACCATAGACACAATTAAACTGCAAGATCTAATGAAGGGCCCGTCATTCTTCTAAGTGCAATGGCTTGAAGTCAACATCTTCTACTGGAAAAGAAAGAATCGCACAATTCATTGTTTAGATGGTCTGGGCACAGTGGCAAAAGCTAGATGACTTATAGTGACATTCATCATGCGAAGTAAGATGTATAAACAAACCAGCACATGCTCACTTTAAATCCTCTGTGGCTTTAGGTCATGAGCACCTGTAGAAAACTCACACCACTGCACTCAGCAAGAGGTTTAAAAGGCCCAGATTAATACGCTGAGTAAAAAGGCTCACAGCCCCTAAGCTTTCCTTATTCACCCTAAGACCAGTCAAGATATACAATGGAAGACTTATTTAATTCCTCACTTAAGCAGCCTGGTGTCATTTGCACACCCTTTGTGAAAACAAAATTCATTGCATCTATAAACCCTGAAAACTTCCCAGAAAGAATTCTTCTCCAGGCCCCAATAATATAAATGAAGTACTAGAAATTATCCCTGAAAAAAGAATATAAATGAATAGACCTGCACAAAGGAGTGGAGAAACTTGAGAGAGGTGGTAAGATGGAGACAGAATGGCTATTACGGTCCACAACAGTAAAAAAGGAAGGATATATAAAGCCAGATTAGATGGTGTAGAGAAAAAACAAACAAACATGGCTGAGATAACACTTGGTAGAACAGGAAAATGACATAGAACATTTTCATGGTGAGAACCACATTACAAGAGTTACTAAGGCTTTGCAGTGCCCGAGGCATGCAGTGATACCTCGAAATTGGAAGGGTTACAGTAATTGGAGGATTACAATACAAAGTAACACCTGGAAAAACACTTAGAAGGTAGACATTATCTTGAGAGAGAAAGGAAAATGGCTTTGCCCCTCACTTTGGAGTACAAATATAAAAAAGATTCTACTACTGTACTCAGTCATGATATATTTGTATTATATCCTCCAACATACATACCATCAGCAATGGAAATGCATGGATTTTGGTAGCAGACACATCTGCATCTGATAGAGATTAATCTGACCATGACTTTGGCCTGGCGTTTGCTGGTAGAGCAACTGATGGTACTGATGAAGAATGTGCAAACCTCTAATCTACACACATTCTCTGATAGCATGTGGGATTTCACAATCTCTTTAAAGTATGATGTCCTCTTGATTCTTGGTCCCCTTTTGGATTACTCTCTCCTGTGACATGGAAGTATTGATGAATGTGAAACCTTCCCAGGACACTCTCTTTGACTGAGATCTGCCCAGTACAGGGCCTCAGGCCAGACAATTTAGACCAGCCCTTATCTAAGGCATAAGAAAGCATACCTTGTTTACCTAGGTGTATAAGACTTAGTGTAGAATTACTCAAAATGTGTTCCCTTGCCAAATAGCAAACTGCTTATTACTGGCCTGTTGTGAGGTTAGTGCAGAAAACTTGTATAGCAATTTGAGATGATAAATTCATGTCTGTGGACACTAAATAACAGAAATAGAAAAAAAGGATATGTGTACTTTGTGAGTTTTAAAATTAATTTTCATAATAATTCATTTTTATTGTACTTTAGAAAAGTATTAGTGAACAACTTATGGGGGGGCTATTTCACCAGAGAGAACTTGAGAAGTTCTGGTTTGGAGGGCAAACAACAGAGTGTGGGCTTATAGAAATGCAGGTAGAAAGTCATAGGTTTATTCTAGGCCTTAGGACAAAGGAACAAAAGTAGTTCTTGTGATTTGCACATCACTGATTTCAGCTCACAAGAAGACTCAACTGGAGTCACTACCTCATTAGCAAAGTACATATGCATTTTACTCAAGAGTCGTTATGGTCTGGACATGAAATGTCCCCCAGTGAAGTTCATGTGTTAGACAATGCAACTGAGTTTGAAGGCAGGGGATGGGATGGGGGTCACTAGGGGCGTGGCCTTAAGACTGAATCTGTCCCTGGTTCCATTCCATCTCTGTTTCCTTCTCTGCTTCCAGGCTCCAATGAGATGAGAGTGGTTTTTCCTCCTTTGCCATGCCCTGATGCACTGTCTCTGAGGTTTCTGCCTTGAATCCAGTTGATCATAGACTGACCTCGGGAACCATGAGCCTCAAATAAACCTTTCTTTCACTAAGTTGTGCTCGTCAGGTATTTTGGTCACAGCGATGAAAAAGCCGACTAAAACTGACGTTCACTCCTCTAAGAACCAGTGTCAGGGTTGGTTTCTGACTAAGAATCTATGACTTTGGAATCTTGGCCACAATTTTTTCATCATGTCATCATACCTACTAAAAATTATTTAATTCCAAAACCTCAGATTTCTTACCTGGAAAATAAAGATAATGCTACATTCTTTATAAGAATGTTGTGATGATTAAAGATAGGTGAAAGTAAACATGCTAATATTTATAAAAGTTTCAGTAAATATCAGTTTTCTGTTGAGTTCTACAAGTTAGCCCATCTATGCTGACTGTAATGGCATACCCATGATCTTTTGAGGGCTTCCACTGTTATTGTTGCTGCTGTTTGTTTCTGTTGTTTTTTTATTTTTGCTATCATAAATCAAAGGTTGACAGCCACATAATTCAAAACCCATGTCAATCTGGATTTCATCTCTACTACACCAAATATCTCTATACTCCTCTTTTAATTAGTGCTAAATTGCCATATTTTAGTTCTTATCCTGCATGACCTCTCACTGCATCCAACAAAGCTGATTTTAGTGTCTCGCTCTATAAACATAGCTTTAGGGATGCTAATCTTAGCCTCCTTGGACATCCTCCTCCACCCAAGCGTTAAGTGTCTCAAGGCTCAGTCCTACTCTGGAAGACTGTCCTATTACTGATCCCAATTCTTCATGCTTCACCACAGCTATGGTACCCTCTTGACTTTGAGTTTGACTTTGTCACTTGATTTGGTTAATGGAATGTTAGAAGACATGATGCTAGCAGAGGCTTTAAGAGGTGGCTCCCTCACAGTTGTCTGAGAGAGAATATCCCCAGGTGGCTGTGGTTGTGCATACCTGTAATCCCAGTACTTGGGAGGATGAGACAGGAGGATCACAGTTCCAGGCCAGCTTCAGCAACTTAGCAAGGCCCTTAGCAACTTAGTAAGACCCTGTTTCCAAATAAAAAATAAAATAGGCCTGGGAATGTAGCTCAAAGGTAGAATACCCCTGGGTCCAATCCCCAATAACACACACACACACACACACACACACACACACACACACGCAAAAACAAAAAAAAATGAAAGAAAAAAAGAATATGCCCCAGTACCTGCTGGTCCAAGAATGAAGAAATGTGCAACAGGCACCTCTAAGTAAAAAATAAATGTCTTTGCTTATAAGCCTCTGTGTTTGTTCCATAGCAAACACTGACCAATGATCTATGTAACCTCTTATCTAGCAAAGATCCATACGCTACTGACTATACTCTTTGATAACTATATTTTGAAGTGTCAAAAACCTCAAACTCAATCAAACATGCCAAATTGGAACTTGGCTCTCTCCCTCTATACTCTTTAATGAAAAGGCTACCACTGCATTTAAATCTATTTCCAGGATCTTGTAAGGCCCCTCTTGTCCCCTTCCCTTCCATATCCAATCCGTTAACACACAACTTTCTCTTTTAAATATTTCTCAAGTACATCCAACTCTCTCTGCACCAGCACCTTCCCAATTCCAGATCATTTTCTCTCACATGAACTGTTCTTACTGAATATACCTTTTAATACCTCTGATTTAACTATTCTTGAATTTACTTTTGTCTCCTTCTCATACATTAAGTACTCTGCAGCAAAGAAAAATTTCCAAAAATCAAGATTGGATTATGTCATCCTCCACTTCCACTCCTGTTTTAAACACCTCCTTCAATGACTTCCCAGTGCTCTTAGGTATAAGATCAACATTTTCACCCCACAGCCCACCAGCCGAGTAACCTTTCCCCTGTCTCCAGGCTCAGCTCCTACTGCACCTCCTCCTACTCCTTCTGCTCTAGGAAGACCAGTCTCCTTGGAACATGTCAATTTCTTCCTTCCCATCCTAGAGAATTTCCATTGCAGTTACCTTCTGCCTGGACACTTTCTCCCAAACCAACTTAGGACACTTCCGTGGCTAATAAGGAAAATAAGATAAAATATTTGAAATTGAGATAGTTGTAGAAAATCCCTAACATACAATTACCAGGATAATAGTTCAAATAACATAGTGATGCATTGTGAACACCACAGACTTAGATGAAATAGAAAAATACCCCTTAATTTGCTTCCTCCTGCTAATTTTTTTTCCTTGGAAAATTTTTTAAAAATTTCCTAGCTGAGCGTTGTGGTGCACGCTTGTAATCCCAGTACTTGGGAGGCTGAGACTGGAGGATCTGGGTTTGCGGCCAGCCTCAGCTACTTAGTGAGGCCCTCCGCAACTTAGTGAGACCCTGTTTCAAAATAAAGATTAAAAATTAGGGCTGGGGGTGTAGCTCAGAGGTAGATTGCCCCTGGGTTCAATTCCCAGTACCGCAAAAAAAAAAAAAAATAATCCCGACGCTCTTTATGTTTACTATAAAGAGACAATGTTTCCCAAGAAAAACTGTTTTAGCTTGAAATCATTTTCCTTTAGCACAAAACTCAGTGATCTCATCATTATTCCGGAGTAAAGGTCCAAGTTACTAGAACTCTCTGGATTCCAAATTCTATATGTCTAGAAGTGAGAATAAGCATGCCCTCCAGGGCTGAGTTGTTTGCTGATTAAATGAGAGATACATTTTTAATATACCCAACTTTTCTCCCTGTGTCAGTTAATATGTATTTCTTGTGCTAACTATACTAGATTCTTGGGATACACTTACCCAGATTAAGCAGCCCTTATTTGGAATGCTTGGGAAATTCAGATTTCAGAATTTTTTTGGATTTTAGAATATTTATATATTCATGAGATAACTTGAGGGTGGGACCCAAGTCTAAACATGAAATTCACTTATGTTTCATATACACCTCATACACGTAGCCTGAAGGTACTTTCACACAATGTGTTTAGTGTGCCTGCGCTCTATCCATGACCCATCACATGAGGCCAGGGGTGGATTTTCAACTTGTGGCATCAAGCCTATGCTCAAAAAGTTGCAGATTTCAGAGCATTTTGGATTTTGAATTTTTGGATTAGAGATATTCAGCATGTATTAAATTCTGCATTGTAGGACACTTTATAAAAGCTCTCTGAAGGAAAAAAAAAAAAGCCCTCAGCTACGCTATGCCCTATTTTAGTCCACACTCTGCTTCTCTGACTCTTGCCTCCTGTTCACTCAGCATTCTCATTGCTGCAATCCAAAACACCTGACCATCATAGTTTAGAGAAAGGAATATTTATTTGCTCACAGCTCTGGAGATTTCAGGGGTTCAGACCATGTCAGGTTACATCTGTGGAGCTCAGGGCATGGCAGCAGGAGGCAAAGAGAGAGAAAGAAAGCAAGTACTCTACTCTCACATCATGGAGGCCAGAAGCAAGAGCAAGCAAGGGGATTCAAGGACATAAGCACAGTCCCCAAGGCAATATCCCCAGTGACCCACCTCCTCCAGCCACACCCTACCTAGGTTACCACCCAATAAATCCCTTGTAATGGATTTATTATACTGATTAGATTAGAACCATCATAATGAATCATATCAACTCTGAACATCAATACATGAGCTCTTTCAGGGGACATTCTATAACTAAACCATAACTCTCCTAAGATCCATACTTCTCTGATTGACTTATCCACTGCTCCCCTGGCACACTGTGAGCTCACTGGGCTACAGTTCTATACCTGCTGTTGTTCTCACTAGGGAATAAAGATGGATATGATGAACAAAAAAATGGATGTGGCAGCGGAAAGACATGAAAGAAAGAAAAATGCAAACATTTCCATTTTAAATGTTATAAAGCGTCTATAAAAACATGACTATCAACATAGATGTTTATTTTCTAGTACTGTGACAAAGTCTTTCCTAAGCCATCTGGTAGATTCACATAAGCTCCATTATATACTGCTTCCCAGAGCCAGTTTATTAATATTCCCAACAGCTTAGGTGTTCTTTCCAACATACTAGCACCATCAGCATGATGAAAGGTTAACACAAAAAGCATCACACACATGTGACACTTGCTGCTGCTGAACAGACTGTGGCGGGGGCAGGTCTTTTGGAAAAAAAAAATAGTTTGGTTTTTGCTCCTTGACAAGGAGCCTGGGATCTGTGCTCTGCATTTATGCGCATGTATGCTGTTTGGAGGAAGGAAGAAGTCTCAAACATTGTTTCAGGATAGACACGATTCTGTATTTCTCTAAATACAGCATAGCTCTAAGATCTAATGGAATTAAGCACCATTCTCCAAAAGGTATTCTTGGAAACACTAGCTGATGGTCAAAAAACTGTGACCTTTTATTACAGCTAAGTTTAAATCATGAATGTCACCAACCTGCAAATATTGTTGACCGAGTCTTCTGGACAATGGTGGTGGCATTTACAGCGCAGGATCTTCGGACGAGGGGTGGGGGCTGTACTCTCACCATCTTCTTTCTTGGTGCCCACGTTTAATTTTCCTGAACTTCGCAAAAGCATGTTATCAAGGAAGTTTGCTGAAAGGAAGAGAGAGTGAGAGTTAAAGCAAATGTAGGACCACCTACCACAGTCATCAGTCCAAAGGATAATAGGAGATTAAATAAGAAAAGAAGTACTCATGGCACTTAAAGATTTAAATAGAAAACAGAAATTTTGATGTCTTTTATAAATATTATACCTTCTATGTAGTATGTGTCTCATTCAGAACAACAAAAAAATACCCATAATCCTCTCGGGATAGTATATTTTATGTTAAATTATAATAGTTGCATTTAATTGAGTATAAAGAGCTCAAAGGAACACTATTTCAAGATTATTCTCAGCTGGGTGTGGTGGCGCATGCCTGTAATCCCAGTACTTGGAAGGTGAGACAGGAGGATCACAGTTTCAAGGCCAGCCTCCTCAGCAATTTAGTGAGGATTTCAGCAACTTATCAAGGTCCTGTTTCAAAATAAAAAATAAAATAGGGCTGGGGGTATAGCTTAGAGGTAGATTGCTTCTGTGTTCAATCCCCAGCACCACAAAAATAAATAAATAAATAAATAAATAAATAAATAAATAAATGAAATGATTAGTCTCTATATTAACACTGGGGTAAATATTATAAGCCCCATTTTTCAGATGAGAAAATCAAGACTCAAAGTTAAAGTGATCTGTACCCAGTCAATAAATCATGGAGCCAGAATTTTAAATCCAGATTGTTTAAAACCTAAAACTGTCTTTCTACTATAGAACAATGTCTCTCTACTTGAAGTATATCATGTATTTTTTAAAAATTATCAGAAATATTTAACCTGAAAAACTGGATTAGAAACCAAAAATTTATTAAACATCAAAATGTGTTTCATGAGATACATTTTCCCATTCAATTTTTATATGCAAAAGTGCCTAAGTATTATTGTAGTAATAATTCTACCATCTTTGCAAAGTACAAAGTTATAACTAAAATTTAATAAACAAAAGGTAGCAGTGCAAACATCAACTTAGAGCTATGGAGGAAAATACCAAAAGCAAGAATGAGAAGAGTCATATTGTAGTTGCTACTGGAGAGGGAGAGATTGGGAGAATTTTTTAAAAAATAAGCCTCTTTAAATTATGTTAAAAGAAACAAGAGATTTTGAAATAACATATCTAATATGATAATTCCAGTGAAGCTTGTGTGTGTATGTGTGTGTTTGTGTGTGTGTGTGTGTGTGTGTGTGTGTGTGTGTGAGAGAGAGAGAGAGAGAGAGAAATGCACAGAAGGAGCCACATCATTATACAGATATTCATGAAGTACATGAAGATCCTTCTTCTTGTAGAGAAATTATCTCTGTGAGGAAATACTGAATCTTGTACCATGAAATTTTCAATTTGCATTCTAAAGGGCCATAACTCCTGCTTCTACATCTGCATGGATCTATGGGGCAGCAAAGTTGAACAGGTAATACTTAGAGGAATTTAAATATATTTGCAAATTGCTTGTCAGTTCAAAACAGGGAAGAGATTAGTCTCACATCCTGCTATGGAATGAAGAATATCAGTGGGAAATGAAGAACTAGGAAATCAAAAAAGAAAGATCAGCCAAGAGAAGGCACTTGTCCAACTCATCTTCATTATGGAAGTTCCCCTGGACCAGTGAATGTGGTTGGTAGTAACACTAAGTCCACTAATGGTTTTCCCATGCTTTACTGTGTCTGTGTGCATGTGAGCTTATATTGCTGGTAAATCTACATACCTCATACTATGTTGTTAATTATCAATACTCAGCATCCCTAACTTGAAAACATGAAATCCAAAAAATTCTAAAATCCAAAACTTTTTGTGCAAATATGATATCACAATTATGATGGCTCAGTGTACACAAACTTCATTTCATGCACAAAATTATTAAAAATACTGAATAAAATTACCTTAAGGCTTTATGTATAAGGTATATATAACACAGAAATGAATTTTGGTTTAGACTTGGGTTCTATCATCAAGATATCTCAGTATGTATATGCAATTATTCCAAAATCTAAAAATATTTGAAATCCCAAATGTTTCTATATTTCCAAGTATCTTTTATAAAAGTATCTTTTCCAAGATATACTCGATCTGTAATGTTTTATAGAATATCCTAGGTTAACTACTTCAATTGTTAAGGAAAATTACCTAGTCTGCTAACTTCAAGCAAATCTGGGCCAAATCTGGGCTCTCAAACATGGGCAAATTCAGGTAAAACCACCGTTCACATAAAGATGAAATATTGCTTCTAATCTTCCTAAAAATACTTCACACTTTAACATGCAGGCAGAATAGTGCTATTTTACCAGAAACACATGCACAGAAACAAAAGGATAAAACTATTTCTGGCTCATAAAAGAGACCCTATTTCTATAAAATGAGTTAAAAGCCCCAAAGCCAGTAGAAGACAGGAAATTATTAAAATTAGAGAAGAAATCAATGAAGTGGAGAATAAAAAATACAAAAAAATCAACAAAACCAAAAGCTGGTTTCTCGAAAAAATACACAAGATAGATAAACCATTAGCCAACCTAACCAAAAGAGAGAATCAACCCAAATTACCAAAATAAGAGAAGATAAAGGAGATATCACCACCGACAGTGTGGAAATCCAGAGGATTATCAGAAACTACTTTGAGAAGATATACTCAAACAAAATGGAAAACCTAGAAGAAATCGACAGTTTTCTTGACACAACCCTCTCAAATTGAATCAAGAAGATATAGACAAATTAAACCAACCAATAACAATCAAAGAGATTGAAGCAGCAATAAGGAGCCTACCATCAAAGAAAAGCCCAGTTCCAGATGGGTTCCCAGGTGAATTCTATAAAACCTTTATAGAAGAACTAATCCCAATATTCCTCAATTTATTCCATGAAATAGAAAGAAGCGGGACTCTCCCAAATACATTCTATGAAGCCAACATCACATTAATACCAAAACCAAATAGAGACAGCTCAAGGAAAGAAAACTACAGGCCCATATCACTGATGAACTTACACACAAAACTCCTAAACAAAATACTAGCAATACACATTCAAAACCGCATCAAGAAAATTATACACCATGACTAAGTCGGGTTTATCCCAGGGATGCATGGCTGGTTCAGCATACGTAAAACAATCCATGTAATCCACCACATAAACAGAACCAAAGACAAAAATCACATGATCATTTCAATAGATGCTGAAAAAGCATTTGACAAAATCCAGCACCCATTCATGCTAAAAACACTGCAGAGAATCGGAATAGAAGGAACATACCTCAACATCATAAAGGCAATATAAAATAGGCCCACAGCAAACATCATACTGAATGGGGAAAAAACTTCGAGAGTTCCCCTTAAAAACAGGAACAAGAAAAGGATGTCCACTGTCACCACTCCTTTTCAATACAGTACTTGAGACTCTAGCCAGAGCAATAAGGCAAGAAAAGGAAATAAAAGGAGTACAAATAGGAAAAGAGGAACTGAAACTCTCTCTATTTGCAGATGACATGATATTATACTTAGAAGATCCAACAAACTCAACCAAAAGGCTTATAGAGCTGATCAACAAATTCAGCAAAGTGTCTGGATACAAAATCAATCTTAAAAAATCAGAAACTTTTTTGTATGCCAACCATAAGTCCACTGAAAAAGAAATCCAGAAGACATTTCCACTCACAATATCCCCCAAAACAATAAAATACTTGGGAATAAACCTAACCAAGGAGGTAAAAGACCTCTACAAGGAAAATTATAAAACATTGAAAAAAGAAATTGAAGAAAGATCTTAGAAGATGTAAAAATCTCCCATGCTCTTGGGTAGGCAGAATAAATATCATCAAAATGGCCATTTTTCCAAAAGTGATCTATAGATTCAATGCAATACTGCATTAAAATACCAAAGTCATTCTTCACTGACATAGAAAAATCTGTCCTTAAATTCGTTTGGAACAACAAAAAAACAAGAATAGCCAAAGTAGTTCTCAGCAACAAGAACCATGCAGGAGACATCATAATACCTGACTTCAAACTATACTACAAAGCCATAAATAATAAAAACAGAATGGTATTGGCACAAAAGCAGACACATAGATCCATGGAGCAGAATAGAAGACTCCGAAACAAATCCACATACCTGCAGCCAATTGATTTTTGACAAAGGGGCTAAACACATCCACTAGAAAAAAAAAAAAACAGCCTCTTCAACAAATGGTGCTGGCAAAACTGGCTAACCATATGCAGAAAAATAGAAGTAAACCCCACCTTCTCATCTTGTACAAGAGTCAATTCAAGATGGATCAAAGACCTAGAAATCAGACCAGAGACCTTGCAGCCACTCACAGAGGGCATAGGTCCAACACTTCAACACATAGGCACAGGTAAAGACTTCCTCAACAAGACCCCAAAGGCACAAGGAATTAAAATGAGGATCAATACATGGGATTGCATTAAACTGAAGAGCTTTTGTGCAGCAAAGGAAACAATCAAGATCCTCAACAGAGAGCTGACAGAATGGGAGATTTTTGCCAGCTACTCCTCTGATAGAGGACTAATATCTAGAATATACAGAGAACTTAAAAAAATCACCACTAAAAAAACAACCCAATAAAAAATGGGCAAGTGAACTAAATAGACACTTCACAGAAGAAGAAATACAAATGGCCAATACATGTATGAAAAAATATTCAACATCATTAGCAATCAGAGAGATGCAAATCAAAACTACCCTGAGATTTCACCTAACCCCAGCTAGAATGGCAATCATTAAAAACACAAATAACAAATGCTGGCCAGGATGTGGAGAAGTAGGAACTCTAATACACTGTTGGTGGGATTGCAAATTAGTGCAACCACTTTGGAAAACAGTGTGGAGGATCCTCAGAAGAATGGGAATGAACCTACCATATGAACCAGCAATACCACTTCTACCCAAAAGATCTGAAACCAAACTACCAGACTAATCATGTGTATCTATGTTTATAGCTGCACAATTCACAATTGCCAAAGTTTGGAACCAGCCAAGGTGTCCATCAACAGATGAATGGATTACAAGACTATGGGGTATGTACACAACGGAATTTTACATGGCCATAAAGAAGAACAAAATTACATCATTTTCAGGGAAATGTAGAGAACATTATGCTAAGTGAGATTAGTCAGTCACTAAGAGTGAAAAGTCGGATGTCCCCCCTAATATGTGGAAGCTAGAGAGAAAGAAGAAGAAAACTTTAGATAAACAAAGAAGGTGACCTAACTGGGGGAGTTGGGAAGGGGGTGGAGGGAAACACACTATAGCACATGATGTATATACACAAACTTATAAGACTCAATCACTATGCGGAGCACGAAAGGGAGGGAAGGAGGAGGGAATAGGGTGAGATTTGAGGGAGGGCTAAATGAGCAATGTGTGCATGCATGTTTCTGATACCCTGACACTTATCAAAATGTATAATTACAATGCACCAATAAATGAATATATAAAAAATTTTTTAAAAATGAGTTAAAAGACAATACCTTGAATGAGCGTGTGCGCTGGCCTTCATGCAATGTGAGCTAAGTAAGTGGCAGTAGTGAGATGAAGCCGGGTGCAGTGGCACACACCTGTAATCCCAATACTGGGGAGGCTGGGACAGAAGGATTGCAGATTGGAGGCCAGCCTCAGCAACTTAGCAAGACACCAAGACCCTGTTTTAAAATAAAAAAGAAATAAATGGCCTGGGAGCGTAGGTCAGTAGTGAGTAATGAGTAATCACCAGTAATGAGTGCTTTTTTTTTCTTTGCTACTGGGAATTGAACCCAGGGGCATTCTATACTGAGCTACACCCCAGCCCTTTTTGTTTTGACAGAGTATCTTGCTAAGTTGCCAAGGGTCTAAGTAAGTTGCTGAGGCTGGCCTCAAACTTGCCATCCTCCTGTCTCAGCCTCCCAAGTACTGGGATTATAGGTATGTGCCAGCGTGCCCAGCCAAATGAATACTTTTAATTAGACATTATTAAGTGAATGGTAAAATGCAAATCTGAGAAAAGTGGAGAGTTCCTCACTTGTTTTTGTCAAAATAATCAAATCAAGGAAATAATTTATGTTAAGGGATATAAGTGCTATTAATCTACACATAGTTAATCCTCCGTAACTAAAAATTATTATACAAATCACAATGTTTCCAATTTCCAATAATATGATAAGAGCAATTGATAATCTGGAGGTTAACAGATACAAGGCAGCAGATACAGGAGGAAGAAAAGCCCCAGCAGAGTGAACAGACCTAGCTAAACCCACCTTAAAGGCTAAGAATACTCAAAAGGAAAGACTGTAAGATGTCTGAATGTCCTACTCACATTGAAGAAAAAGAGCAAATGAGAAATTGCACCACTTTATCTAAGGTGATAATGATGGAAAGGGATTTATCAAAGACTCGCTTTCATATGTCAAATGACACAACTTGTACAAAATCCAGTCTCACAGACACGAGGTAGGCATTTTTTACCATAAACAAGACAGAACATATTAGCTAAGACAAAACAGGCAATTCTAGACATGCATAAAGAACAATCATTTTATAAAAAGTTAGCCCAACAATGAGGCTAAAATAAGTAGAAGGAAAGACAAAAGATATGTCCTTATAATAAATGTGAAGATCCACATGAAGAATGGATTAGCAATAATAAAGATACAACCTAAATATCAGATGTCTGATTAAAACAACATATCTGAACATACTTTTCACATTTTACTATATTAGTAACCCTCTCTATGAAGCAGTAGGAAGGCAGAAATCTAAAAAGATAATAAAAAGTTTGATTTAGTATGCTCACTAAATAAGGCAAGATATTTATTAATAATTCCTCATTTACTTGATTTTGTAGTAAAGTTGTATGTAAAAGTAAATAACCACTGATGACAACTGGAAGGTATACACCATTAAAGAAATAGGGAAAGCCGGGCGTGGTGGCACACGCTTATAATCCCAGTACTTGGGAGGCTGAGACAGGAGGATCACAGGTTCACGGCCAGCCTCAGCTACTTAGTGAGGCCCTCCGCAACTTAGTGAGACCCTGTTTCAAAAAATAAAGAATAAAAAATTGGGCTGGGGTGTAGTCCAGAGATAGAATGCCTCTGGGTTCCATCCCCAGTACCCCCCCACACACACACACAAAAAGAAACAGTGAGTATAATTTAGTACACTGAATTCACTAAATCAATAGAGTAAAATCTTCAAACATCTTTTCTCACCTAAGAAAGCCAAACAGTAAATAGTTCCTACTTAATTCTTAACAAAATTTCAACTAAATTTATTATTTCTTCCCAACAGCATTCCAATTAAGTGTATTTTTAAAAAAAAATGTATTCAGCAAGAGAATCATGAATAGAGCTGATAGGGAAAACAAAAACAAAAAAAAATCAGGCTGTCTAGAAATTTAGTAGGAATAAATACTATGTGCTGCATAAGTCACTCCTTTAGAGCCATTTCCACTGCTTCTCCTGCCTTCCCTCCCTCCCTCCCTCCTTCCTTGCCTCCCTCCCTCCCTCCCTTCCTTCCTTTCTTCCTTCTCTCCCCCCCCCTTTTTCTTCAGTGATCTATATTTAGCTTAACAGCAGGAATCCAGACATTTCAGAGGTGTGGTTAGCTTAGCTGGTTACACTGTAAGGCTTTTGAAAGTCAATCTAAAATTAGTTCTCAATTTTTAGAGAGCTGCTAGGTTTTAAGCATGCAAATGAACCACAGGATTGATTTCATGAGGTATATTTGGGTGTGTTAGTAAGTCACAACTAAATTATACTCTTTATGCTTCTCATATATGAGATAGATAAATAAGATTTTCAGGCAAATTGATCGAAGTTCATGAAATAATAACAGTAGTGAGACTTCCAATCAGTTACAAAGGTTTATATTTGCATACAATCTCTTTAATATCCCTGCAGTTTTATACCTAGTTACAGTTATGTAAACCTTTTCCATGGAATCTCTTCTTGTAGAAAATAAGGCAGAATTTTAAAGAGTTTCTTTAAAGTATTCATCTGGAAATTGCAGACAATGATTAGCTGAAAGCCTCATATAAACACAATATAAGAACTCATTCATTGATATATTCACTTAATAAATCAGTTCTTTAAAATATTTCTATATCATTTCATATTACTATGTGCCCTTTCACATGATTTTTACAGAAAAGAAACATGGTTTTTATAGAAAAATCAGAAGACACAAAAGCAAAATGGAAAAACAACCACAATATTAAAAATCAAGAGTATAACATTGTACCAATTAAATTTTACCTTCAATATTCATCTATTACATCCTAAAGTATGATTTTAGCATGATTTGCTTCATTTCATTCTTAGTTAACATGCTCACCACCCCAAAATTACCATAAATATAACATTTTAAATTTCTGATATAAAAGATTCTCTTATGTCACAGTGAAGAAAATATCAGAATCCGCTGTCACATTTAAATACATAGAAAACAATCTCTATGAACAAGAGGTAATCCAAATAAAATTAAATCTCAATACATACTGAACTTAGAAACAAATATGCATCTTCATTTAAAGTTCACTAAAAGTGACATATGATTGTTGTCATAGGGTCTACCAATAATCTGTCCTTCTTTATTCTTTTCTATTTTCCTTTTTTATTTTTAAAATTCTTCACCTTAAAACTTAGCAGCTTTGCATTTTTACTATTCTATGACATCTACACTAGAGGGCAGGCGGGAGCAAGAAGAGAAATTAAAATTCCTCTCACAGGAGTTTGCATTTTCTCTTGAGTAAAGAAGTTAGGGGAAAAAATTTAAAGTACTGAACTGTTGAACTCTGGGAGTGATCCTTTCTGCCCCTATTCATAAGCTTATGATAACACACAGTGTGAATCGGTGCTCACTTCCTTTCTCAGTCCAAAGTGGTTTAAATACCCATCTTTTTTAAGAGTCTATTTTGTACAGGTATAAAATATGAATCAAAGCTTAAAAACAAATATCAATTTAAAAATAATGCTCAGTGATATAGAATAGTGAATTTACATAGATAACTTTTACCACTTAAACTTTGAATTATTTAACTCAGTTTTGAATAATTTACTAAGTTTTCCAAATCAAAAAGACCTCACCTTCCATTTTATTACCTAATTCCCTTTCATTATACTAAGGCATTTTCAAATAAATCATTTTCTATGTTGTTGGCAACAAAAACTTAGGAGGAAACTATATATATATATATATATATATATATATACATGAATATATATATATATATATATATATACATGAATGTATATATACATGAATGACACAAAAATATCATTAATAAAAATTTGGGAATAATGCCTAAATTCTTCAGGAAAACAACAAAACCTAAATGCAATTTTTACTCAGAGACACTGGTGCAAAATCACAGATAGGTAGGGAAAGAATAGAAACTGTGATGTTGGCTACACAGGAATCTTCCTCCTAAGAGTCAGCCATGGGAAGATGCTGGTGGAAGTTCCTGGGCATGCTATGGAGGGGGCGAATTGTCAAATGACATGGCAGTGTCATATATAGTCACCAAGCAGTGACCAGGAGGCCAGTGGCCTTAGCAAGCAACTTAACCTTCCATTTGGAAGATGAGGAGAATGGCAGCATTTGGTGGCTCCAGTGAGGACTAGGTAAGCCAAGGAAAGCATCTACCATAGTTTTTTGCACATAGTAAGAGTCAATAAAAGTAAATTACTGTTGTTTTCTTTGCTGCTGAAAATCTTTTGTTTCTATTCCTCAGGTTTTTTTCTCTTTTCCTATCTCAATTTCCCTATCCTTCATCTCCCATGTTGCTGTTTCTCTTCCTCTCCTCTCTCCCTCATCCTCTTTTCCCTTCCTGTGTCCCATATTCCTCTTCAATTCCCTTCCTTTTTGTTTCATTTCACTTCTTGTTACTCTCCTTTCCTTTCTAGATTCATCACTGTGAACAAAATGTCTATAAAAATATAGAGCTTTTTGGTTTAATAAACACTGAAATCTTGTTCAAGGATGACTATTGTGCTATTATTAATTTTTCTCTTCCTGTGGTTCACTGACGTTTTAGGCAAATAATAACTAAATCTATCTACATAACACAGTGGCTCAGAATAACTGATAGTGCCCTTAATAAAATAATAAGCTTACTGATAAGATGAATCAAATATATGTGGAACATGGTAAGACAAATTAACTACATATGGAAAACCTCCAAACAGTTTATGCAAACAATGCAATAGAGCCGGACGTGGTGGCGCACACTTGTAATCCCAGTACTTTGGGAGGCAGAGACCGGAGGCTCTGGGTTCGCGGCCAGCCTCAGCTCTCTCTCTGTCTCTCTCTGTCTCTCTCTCTCCTTAGTGAGGCCCTCCGCAACTTCGTGAGACCCAGTTTCAAAATAAAGTATAAAAAATAGGGCCGGGGGTGTGGCGCGGAGGTAGAACGCCCCTGGGTTCAATCCCCGGTACCGCAAATAAAAAAAACAACAATGCAATAGATGTCACAACGCCACATCTAATTGTTAAATATAAGTCCCAGATAGGAGGACATAGAGGGAAGATTACTCTGGGTGGCAGTAATCAACCAGTGTCTTTCATGGAAGACATAACCACCCAAGCCAGGGATACTGCAAGTTTTTCATTTCCATTGCTCTGAGTAGGTTAAGAGAAATATTTTAGTTTTAAAATGGGATATGTGCTGGTTTTATGATAAAAGTTGAGCTTTTATCATAAAATGTTTATACGTGTTTCTAGTCAAAGGTAATTGTTTCTCTTTTCACCATGCTCACACATCTTCACTACCACATCACTCAGGTTATGTTGGATAATCATGTTTCCAACATTTTACAGCAGAAAAATCCCACCAAGAGACCACCAAAATATCTGAATAAAAAAATGAAGCTTCATTCAAATGTTTTATTTTATTCAAGATGCCAGATTATGACTTGAGCAAATCACAAAAAAATTAAGTATTACAGAAGTGTCAATAAACAGCATATACATCTGCATGTATTTGTTTTACAGGTAACTGATACAGAGCTATGAACTTGAGTGAGCATAAGAATTAATTATGTCAGTAATTAAAACTCATACTCTTTAAAGCTAACATAATATAGGTTTTTGAATGTAGAGAAACTCAATCAAAATGTTTATTTAAATTAAAACGTTTAGCTGAGATTGGTGGCACATACCTGTAATCCTAGTATTTGGGAGGCTGAGACAGGAGGATTGCAGACCAGCCTCAAACATTTGGCAAGGCTCTCAGTAACCTAGTGAGACCTTATTTCAAAACAGAAAAATAAAAAAGAGGTGGGAGTGTAGCTCAGAAATAGAATGCCCCTGGGTTTAATCCCCATAATAATAATAATAATAATAATAATATAAACCTTTTGAGAATAGTCCAAAATAGAACTTGGTTGTGTTTCAATAAAAATATCAATCTAAGAGGAAAATGAACTGTCAATCATGATGTTTAAACATATTTAACATCAAACTGAATCCACTCCTATAAAACAGCATAATCACAACTGATAGGATGATTAAAAATTTTTAAAGTCTCTATATTTATCATATTTAATGTGTCAGTTCAGGTCCAGGTTGTTGTAAAAGAAACTGAACCATGGTCTCTTTGACAATAATAACGTTAAAGAATCAACTAGAATTTGGCAGGTTTCCAAGCCAGGAGCTATGGTCTTCAGTGGCATTTCTATCCGTGCTCTGCTTCATAGACTTCTAGAGCTAATTGAAGTGGATGCTCAACTCACCACCACACCTAAACCTACTCTGCAGCTTTGCAAAGCATTCCTGAGACACCTGGATATGTAAAACTACTCTGAACACACACACACACACACACACACACACACACACACACACACGAGAAATAACAATCAAGCTGGGCAGGTCAGAAACCAAATCATTGTGTTTGTGCTATCCTTTTCCCACAAAGAAAAAACCTGGAAAGCATTTAGAGATCGATCTCTCTGTTTCTAAACCTTAGTGTATCCTTTAATAGGAAAATTACTAAAGGATATCTAAGTTATGGTGCATATTTACCTAAAAATACAGAAATCTATTGCTATTTTAAATGTGTAAATATTTGCAGTATAAAGTGTTGTGTGTATGTGTTTTAAACTAAGGCTAGAATACACTATTATCAACTACTATCATTGCCAATGAGTTTATAGGTCTGTGAAACAATATGAAATAATGATACTAGAAACAAAATGAATTAAAACAAAATCTGAATATTAGAAAGTCATTATAGAGTTTTAAGAGAACTCTATAAAGAAAATTGTTCAAAATCTGCAGAGCTGACCATGAGGCTTATTTTTATACTTACATATTATGCTTCCAGAAATGTTTTCTAAGACAGATAGCAAAAATGATGTAAATTACTAAAATGAACTTGCCTTCATTTCTTGTGTATGCTTGACCTTGCTAAAACAATTTTACAACCTTCTTGAAAAAAATATGACTTAGTTACTTTATTTTAAAACCTTCACTTGATCTAATATTTAAATCATTAACTTATACTTTAAAAATAATTTTGCATTTTTAAAACCCATAATTGCAAGCATGCAACTTTGACTTTTATAATCTACGAATTAAGAGTTGAATGCCATAGATAGTTAAAAAAAATTCACCATGTCAAAAACTATAAATGCTTAAATTATACCATAAGAACTTTATAGAGTCATACAACTTGATTTTAACCATGACAGTGCTGGAAAATGTGTAGGGGCAAACACACACTGGCTCCAGCACACACAACACAAAAGTTGAAATAATACATGTAAAGACTTCACTTGTTTAATAGTAGCCTAAATTATACATTGCCAGGACAGCTCAGCTACCCTGCATTTTCTTACCATGTGATTTTTGTGTATAAAATTGTTGAAACCCCTGAATTGTTCTATTTTACCCTCAATGCCAAGAACGACTACGTTCAAACAGCTTTCTCTGGTGCCAGAACTGGCTTTACGGATCTTGCTTACATTTCTAGGAGTGGAAGAACAGTCTCTGGAAGATAGAAAGCTTCTCCCGCTACTCACTTTTGATTTCTGCACGCTTGATATGTCGTTGCCAGGTTCCCTGGGATGAGAGACATGAGGAGGAGGCCCAGAATTGCTAGGGGTTCTCACTAAAAAGCCCAGCACTGTAGGCAGCACTAATCCTGCACCTGTGATGTGTTATTCAGCAGTTAAGAAATGCAGTCAGACTGTGGTTGCCTAATACAGCTCAGCTGTTTTTCTCAGTGCTCCCTTTGATTATAAGCTGGCAAGAGAGATTATTCCGGCCAAGCATTGAGCTATGTGCAGGATCCATGGCATATGACAGTGGAGAGGTAAAAGAGAAAAGAAAACTTGGAATAAAAGAAGTAAGAAAAAAAAGAAGAAAGGAAGAAAGGCCACTGACCACAGTATATTATATAACATTTCCAGATGGTCAAAAGCAGCCTCTGATGATATGCAAGGCAGAAAAAAATATCTAAAAGTTATATAAATATCTAAAAAATCTATTTTTAGAATACCCTTTTAACATTTGAAATGGTATTTCAAAATACAGTGTCTTAAGCTTATCATAAGCTCTATTTCACAACTGATAAGGTATACAAACATTTAAAAATCTTTCTTTAAAATATTTACCTTTACATATCTGATTCCTTTTATAATTTGCAACCTTTAAAAATGGTGGGCAAACTGAACACCAAATGATCATTACTTCTATCATTTCATCAAATCTACTATATAATTTGGCTTGACTAAAGGTTTTATATAAAGTTTATATTTGAGACACAACTATCCTATTCATCATGTATAGTTAAAACAGAATGCAATATTTATTGCAGCCAGCATAAAATTATTAGTAAGTCTAAATCTATTTAAGTAATATTTATCATACACAGGCTGTGTACAAAGCACTTAGGCTCAAAGAGAGGAGAAATGGCCATGATGCTCACAAACCTTACAATCTAATTGGAAAGCAACACTGAAGCTAGCAATTGTATTATTGTTTCTTGGTCAGAAAAAGGCTGCTGATCATTCACTTACACCAAACTTTCACTCTATTTTCTCTTACACTCTATATAAATGGAAAAACATCTGTTCCCACAGTTAGAATCTGTGCCACTGTAAACAAATAACCTAAAACCTTACCCCCAAAATGATATCCTTTCCTAATAGCAAATGGTTAAAAAAAACAAAAGTTTATTTTATATACACAAAATGAGCTGAAATGAAGAAATTATGTTAATTTTGATAGGCAAATATAACTTAAATGTGTATACTAAAGATGTTTAATATTTTATTTTTTGTTTTGTTATTTAGATACTAACTTGATAAGCCAAACAGTATTCTAAAGAATGTTTATTAGCAAAAAAATCTGTATGTATGCATAGGATATATATTAGGAGCCATAGTGTCAAAAGAAATTCCTGTGTGCATAAGAACATTTGTTCTCACCAGAATTTGACGTGTTCTTATTTTCCCTCACATGCAGGCACCAGTGTTAGAGAACACTCTGAGACCAGTCGCAGCAATACCAATATTTAGGAGCTATACTACAAATGTTATATTAGTTTTCTTTAGCTCATCCCATTAATCCTGTCTGTACATCCAAAGTAAAGTGAGATGGCCAAATTGGGTCCTGGGTTTGTACAGGACTAGGATACACAGGATTTTGATGATTTTTCCTTAGTTATACTTAATTGGCAATGCTGAAACCCTGACTCACCATCTACTTTGCTCTGATTTGTAGGAATAAGATTGCAGAAGGACAATCATGTTGAGGTCTGGGCAGAAAAACTGAGGAGTGATCTGAATCGAAGCTATGTTATTATGATAACAGTGTTATCTTTAATCTGGAAATGGCACACACAGGAACATTCTGGCCTGATGCTGCTCAAGCTGTTCCTCTTTCAATAAACAAATGGCTTCAGTTTTCAAAATATTTTCAAAAAGCAGTTGGATTTTATTTTTTAATTTTAAAACACCTACAAGCCTCAAAGTTCCAGTCTCTAAAAGCCTCACTGCCTTTGCCTTTTCTTTCTTTATAATTGTTTATGCAATTAATATTTCCTCATTTATGATAATAATTCTCATTCACATTCTATTCTAAGGTCATAATGCTTTCTTCTTCCTCTTTAATAGTCATGGGTATGGGCTCTCATAATAAGAAAATCACCACCAAAAAAAAAAGAACAACCAAAAGATGGACTCAGATGCTACATGAAAAATAACTACCCCTCACCATCCCTTTCTTCATGTTTCTATATTTTAAGCCACACCAACATAAGGCAGATATATCTGAATGTATTACATTTTTTCTACCCTGAAATATTTTGGTAAATTGAGTATATAATCTCAAATTTCAATTTCAGAGTAAGAAGATGGGGAATATACACATACATTCTATTTAAATAACCAAAGTGCTCCCTAATCTTTATAATACTAATACGGGGACAAAAGACAGTGGCTACTTTAAATGGTCACTTCAGCCAGACAGTTTTCCACATTCACAAAGAACATATGAGATCAAACAAAATATTTTACCAAACTGTATTAGTTGGTACTTCAGCTATAAGGAAACCATTCCCTCTGTTTGCCCACAGAATGCACGAGTCTCTGTGTAAAAACCCAGCAAAATAATGAGAGGTTGGCAAACCTGTCAACTTTTACTACTGTGGTGTCAAGCCTGCTGATCCCCACTAAAAGAGAATCCTCATAGCTCTTGTATTTTTTCTCTAAGAGAGAGCATGATGACCTTTCAGAATGAATAGGTTTCATTTATTATAAATGATAAGTTAACAATTAAAGTTATCTATTTTCTTTCCTTCTTGGAAGACAGAAATTATTTTCATCACTAAAACTATAGTAGTTATTTGGAAATAACAGGAAAATTTCCTAGTGACTTCTATTCTCTATCATCAAGTCGAATGGCCTGAAAAGTATTAAAATTGTGCCAATTATTAAATAGACAAATAATCAGGAATAAAGCATACCCCTCTAACAGCTACTTTGTATATATTCTTTCCCCCAGCTCTTAGAATACAAGCACTTTGTGACAGAATTTGCACATGCAAAAATCATGGTCAAGATCATATTCCTCTTCTTTTTTTTTTTTTTTTACCAATAAGGAGGAAAAAGAGCCTTGTCTAACAGGCGCCATTGCAAACAATCCACCCGCCCAACTGTGCCAGGCCCTTGGCTCTGCAGAGTTCACTGTCTCCTCACTTGCAGCAAAGTATAAGCAGAGCGATCATTAGTTATGACATGAAGACTCTAGCTGATAATGTTGACTCACTTCAGGAGCTACTCAACTATAAACAGTGTGCTGAAAGCCATTTATCTGCATTTTAGCATAAACACCAGAAACTACTCAATTAAATAGATTGCAAGAAATAAACTGCTGAAGCCAAACCAAGTGAAGTGTTCTGAAAAGAACAATCTGTGAATCTAATGAAAGCCAATGTGGGATGCCAGGGATGCTAAAGTATAGAAATAGTCAACATTTTATTTATAACATAGATATAAAATACATATTATAACATGTTTTAAAAGACTGATTCAGTTACCAAAGTTATTGCCAAGAAATTTGAGGTTCAAAGTAAATTTACTAAAACTTGGCATTTTTCTCTTAAGTGACTATATTTGTGGCAATACCGACAAGGAGCAAATGTGTGTCATCAAGGAAAGCTTTACCCATCACTACAGAAAAGGTAGAGTTGAATCGAGTCAGTTTTCTTGATCACCGCTATTCCTATGCATAAGCAGTATAAAGAGAATTTCTACATGATTCCACCAAAAACAAAAGCCCATGCATGCTGCTATATACCTTACTGTAGAGATACACAAACATGTACACATTCATCTTGTAGCATATTAAAATGCTTCATGAAAAATGCTACATAACTAAATATAATCTATCATAAAACCTTGGAGGTTTCATTCCACAAGCGATAAGAAGTATTTGAGACAAGCCAAGGCCATCACTGCAAACACCGTCTATAAGTAAAACACTACATTTTGAACCTATTTTTCCCCCTTGTCAGAAAACAAATGAAAATCTGCTCTTTTTCACACTTCCAGATGTCAGAAGCTTTTCAAAACAACATTGAGGTCAGAGAAGAGAACACACAGGTGTGTTTTATGTCAACTACTGAAAGTACCTGCAAGTTAGCCTGGAATTTGATCCCTCTACCAACACATTCTTGTGGGCATTATAAATGCTCCCTGAAGGAATATTACACTAATGCTGACTAATTTTTAAAAACATCCCAAATCTCATTAGACCTATTCCTTAGCGGTATTGTCCAAAAGCATCTCCACTAATAACATCAAACTCACTGGCACCTCTTAGGAAACCTTTAATGTTTTCTCCAATATCACCTCTTCTGTTCCATTTCACTGACAATACAAGAGGCTGAACAAGAAAATGCTCAATACCAACACATATAAATTTTGTCATATCATGAAAACTATGACAACACACAGAAAAAATAAATTCTAGTCTATAAATAAGTAATACATGTTGAAGAATAACTGGCTCACATTAGTGACCACTGGTCTGGAGGAAAGCATTAAATATTTTCATTGCTGGTGTAATAAGCCTGGCACAGAAAGATAGCAAAAGTATTTTTCAAAGCTGAAATTACCAATATTAATGCTAAAAAAACCTATGTGTTAGTCATCAAAATCTCTATTAAATACAAACAGTAACATAAATGTGAAATGTTCTCAATTTTTAAAAATATAGTGACAGGAAGAAAAGAATTATTGCCATTAAATGACTGAGTTCCCAATCAAGGTTTGGAAAATTCTGCCTGTGAGTAAAATGACCTACTAGTCATATATTTCTGATTATATTTACTCATGATCCAGAAAAACATCATTTTAGCCTTTGAAATTCATTGCCAATACTATTAAGACTCATTGAAAAGATTTTTTATTTACATAGCCCTTCTTTTTTATGCACACACCCCACAAATATGTCCACAGTGAGGAGCCACAAGGAACAAATTATTACCATAAAAACTATCTCTTCTGCAAAATGTTTCTAGTATTTTCCAAACCTCAAGAATGTCCTACAATTGGACAAGCCCTCCAGCTAATGATTGAAAATCTAAAACTTAGAATTTTTCTTCTCTTTTTTACTTCTGAATGCATCATCCAGGGCCTGAATGTGCATGCCCCAGAACGAAGCTAACGTGCAGGACAAGATACACCATGGCACTCGAAACTTCTGCTGCAGTATCAAGAGTGGCTGATAACTTTCAATATCTCATATCTATGTGTAACGAGTTTTTCCACTTTTCTCCTCAGAAGCAACAAACCCAGAAGCCTTCACTGGCACCCCACAATGTCTGAGGACAGCGGGGTGGAGGGAGTCTATTTGAGTACATGTGCAGAACATGTGTTTTGATCTGAGATCCTTGTCTGCCTCCTTCTTGCCTCCCAACCCCCGGTGGTTTCTCAAAAACTTCAAATATTCTTCAAGACTCAGGCATTGCCTTCCTTTCCTCCCACTGGTTCTGAGAAGCTGGGGAACACCAGGTGTGAGGTGTCCCTGTTTGTCACCTCCACTCAACACCAACTCCCGCCTGTGAGCAGGTTTTCATCCTGGCTCGCTGCCTCCTGGGAGCTGCCCCGCCACTTGTCTGCTGGGTTCAGTCTCTTCTCACACCCAGGTGTGCCACTCGGCCCACGGTCCCTCTCACAGGGGTCAGTTTGCCTTCATACATCCCTGCCTGGGTTATGATCAAAGGGTCGCTTTCCCAGCCTAGATCGGCCCCACTGAAGAAGTATTGTAGGACAAAGAGAAAATGAGCATATTGTGAAGAAAGGGCAAGAGAGCCCTGAAAAGAAACCTGACAGGCTTATGCTTGTGCCTTTATATCAAAATGTAATAACTTATATACAAAACATGTAATCAAGCACCAACTCTTACAATAGGCCAAGCCACACGTGTAACAGGATAACCAGACTCCAAACAGGTGTAGGAATCGTGATTTCTAGCCCTACCTGTTACTGACTTGCAAATCTGCAGAATGTCTTGTTTGGAAAACTGGCAGAGTGATTGCTTACCACACAAGGCTTAGTCAGTAAACACAGGTTATCCGGATGTATTCATGGAGGGAATACTGGGTGAACTCAGTAGATCGCTAGAAGAGTCTCGGCTAAACACACCTGTCAAGATTGCAAACGTAGTCTGAAGAGTTGACCCTGAGTCAACAGCGTGATGTGGTGGTGCCACACAGTGACTGCTTTCCCCATGACCACATCCCCTGAGTAGGCGACACAGAGAGTGAGACTGATGCTTCTCCAGAAAGGAATGGTGTGCAGAAGGAAGCAGTAGCTGCTCTGCAAACTTCAAAGCATCCCCAAACACTCAAGTTTATACCTCTAACTACTTCCAACTCTACCCTTACCTAATCGAGAACCTAGAGAGAGCACATTTAACTCTCCAGGACAGAAGGAACCAAAAGAAATCCAAACCTGCATGACCAGAAACACAAAAGTTCATTCATCTGATATATACAGAATATATCAAGTGAACATACAGAATATATTTAAATACATATGGATATAAAAGAATAGATCGCTATCATATAGAGGAGACCAAAACCTTAATTCCATCTTCCATAAGGATCTTTGGGCTGTGGGTGAAGAAAGAAAACCTCAGTATTCACAGTATAGCACTATTACGCCCTCATCTTCAAAACCCACTAGAAAATAGTGTACTTTGAACTTTCCCATTCCAAACACTTCTAGTTCATCCTGCTTTATAAGTGTAGTATTAAGATTCCCATTATACCCTCTTTTAAAATCACTCTATAAGCCTTTTCACATAATTAGTAGTTATTATTTGATACTACACTAAAACTGCACAAATGAAAATTTCTTCAAAGTTAGTCACAACGTAGGCTCTGAAATCCAATCAATGAAATTTTCCTATTCTAATGAATTAAAATCTAGTTTATCATGTGCTTTGAGTAGATCTTTTACCCATGTATGAATATAAAACAATAGGACTTGTCATCTAGAAAAAAAATTTCTGGTTCACTGTGTTATACAAATGAGTTATATGGATACAAGCTTCCCCAAATCCTATTTTTCTCTTGAAAGTTTGAGTTTCATCATCAGCAGTAAACACTATCAGTTATTTTCCCTGACGTGACAGGCTCCTTTCATTCATTTTTGAGAATATGCACGCAAAACTTGTCTGAATTCCAGCTTGTCATTCTTTCTAGTGAAAACTTCTTTTCACGAAATTAGTCTCAAGACAATGATTAATCTTCAGTAGACTGAAGAATTTCATCATACATAGTTCATATCTCATCAGAGAGAATACTAAAAGACATTTACTCAGAGGGTGAGAGTTAATAAAATTGATGATTTTTACTACTTTGTTTTTAAATGAAGCTTCCCTTTGTTCATTTGGTCAGCTGGTTTGGTGGTCTGCTGTTACTGGCAGTGAAGAACATGAGCATAGCTGGGTGTCCTGCCTTGATCTGCCCTGAGGGTCCACCCACTATTGCTTAGGTACCATCACTGAAAAGGGTAATCACACATTTTAATATCACTATATTTGTGATTCATACTGTGAGAACTGACATGCATGAGATGACTGAATACCAGTCATCACAAGTAGAGATACACCTTGGTGTGGTGGTGCACTCCTGTAATCCCGGTACTGGGGAGGCTGAGACAGGAGGATCACAGATTTGAGGCTAGCCTAAGCAACTTAGCAAGACTCTGCTTCAAAATTAAAAATTAAAAAAAGAGCTGGGTGTGTATCTCAAAGGTAAAATGCCCCTGAGTTCAATTCCCAGTACACGAGGAGGAGAAGGAGGAGGAGGAGAAAGAGGAGGAGGAGGAGGAAGAGGAGGAAGAGGAGGAAGAGGAGGAGGAGGAGGGAAATTTATATATATTTTCAGATAAGTTAAGAAATTTTAACTCTGGTGGAAGAAGAGAGTACAAAGGATGTTTTTTTAAAAAGGAAGCAAAATGAAGAAGATAGATATAAATATAGGACTTTCCACTTAGAAACACTAGATTTTTCATAAAATTATTAATGTGCCAAATAAATGGGAAAGTAATTATTACTGTAAATTTGTGCTCTAATGTTTTAATAGGTCTTTAAATGGCACAATTAAACTAGAAAACCCTAATCTAGTACCACTTAGATTTTTCCAGTTATGAAACATTGACAAATACTGGAGAAAAGAAGCAGCAACCCATTAATATGAGAGTAAAATAAGTGTATACAGAAAGTTCACATTCTTGGAACAGTAATTAAAAATAGAGAAAAATAAATTCTCAAGAGTGGTTTTAGAAAGTCTTGGTTGATTTTGGTTTTTGGTTTTGGGGTTGTAAGCCATCATAGACAATATCTTATGTTTCTTCTACATTTTTCCATGTCTAATACTGAAGAACTGGATATATTAAGATAAGCTTTCTCTAGCTTTATGTTTGTATATGTGTTGGTTTAAGTCTTGATTCCCACACACAAGTCAGTTTTTCCTACATGCTTCAGGAAACAGCCAATTCTGAATTAGGAAAAACCACACTGTTTCATATAATGGTCTTAATGAAGGGATACACTAAGCAGGCATTTTTCCTACTCCATATTATATGGAGAAGGCCTCAAGTATGGAGAAGTATCTTTCTCACGTGATGTCTCAAATGTGCTATTCTTTCACATTCTGAATGAAAGATGTAGGATATTTACAGTAGAATATTCACTGCATGAGGGTGAGAATTATGTCTCTTTGGTCAACTACAACATCCTCAGCATCTAGAATCATGTCAGGCACCTGGCAGATAAGCAATACATTTTTGTTAATTAAATGGATATGTGAACAACTTCCCTATTACGAAGGCTTCGATATTATCTAATATTACAGAATGTGCAAACATCATTCCCGCACATATGGTTATAGCTCTGTCTCTGATGTGTGTGTGTGTGTGTGTGTGTGTGTGTGTGTGTGTGTGTTCTATTGTGATTGCTATTTGGTAAAATCTCCAGTTTTTAAAATTGGAAACAAATAGAGAAAACATAGCTGAATTTTTCTGACACTGCTTCTTCCTTCTGCCATATAATTTTTAAATTCAAGAATTATCCACTTTGAGCCAAGTGTGGTAGCACACCAGTAATTCCATTATTTGGGAGGCTGAGACAAGAGGATCATAGGTTTAAGGCTAGTCTCAGCAACTTAGCAGACTGTTTCAAAATTTTAAAAAGCTGAAGGTTCAGCTCAGAGAATGCTCTTGGGTTCAATCCCCAGTACCAAAAAAAAAGGAAAAGAAAAGAAAAGAAAGACAACCTTTGACAGAGACAATTCAGCAAAATTACATTTTAGGCTAGTAAGGAATGAGACATTGGAAGGTGAGAGGAGAGTTCTGAATATAGTCTGTAGTGTTAATGTAACCTAGGCAGTACCTTGCAGAAGAAATGCATGGGCTAGAGATAGTGCCCAGCTTGACTAATTAGCTGTATGCCTTCAGACACATCATTAGTTTCTCTAGACCTCAATTTCCTCATCTTGAAAATGAGGATAATAATGGCTACTTCTCAAACGGTTGCAGCTAAGATTAAGTGAAGTACTATACAAAGCACTTAGCACAGGGCCCACTGCCTGAGATAAATACTAAAAAAAATGTTAGTGTCGTCACTTCTCAGAAATCCATGGCTCAAGACTGGTCAGTCAAAACTGTGAGGTTTGTAACCAAAAACTACACAACCTTCTCCTAAAGTATAAAGCCACTACCAGAATCCAGAACTAATTTAAAGATATATACCAGTTAAAAAATATGCACTCACAAGACTTTTCTAGAGTGTGATAAATTACTTCTTGGTATTTATCACTGGTACTAATACATATATAATACATATTTCCAATTTTTAGCTAATTTTAACCGCTTTCTCACATGCTTTATAATTTCACTAATTGGAAGAAAAGTCAAACGGAAATACCATAACCATGGCTCCTGATAGCACTGATAAATAAATGTTACTGTTAATAGAACTAACCCTATAGAATATTATGCATCACATGAAGTATACTAATATCACTTACTCATCTAAAGGGCCCATTAGTATGTCATATCAACTTTGCTTTGGGGCACTTGATAGAAATATATCTTAAAAATAGCATGCCCATATGCCATCTTTAATTCAACTTACAAGCTATCACCAACTACTAGATAACATTAGCTACAATTTTAACAATATTTTATATTGTATAGCATCTTATACTCTGCAAAATACCAACATGTGTTTGTTAAACAGATTTAGAAATTATGCACACATATATTTTATAACATCCACAGAAAGTATTAAATAGGTTTTAAAACTGGCCTGCATATAATCATTTACTTGAGTTCTTCTACTGATACACAATCATGTAAAGCCAATTAAATAACTTTACTGGATTCTAACTTCCTATTTTTAATAGAAAGAGACTATGTAGGTAGTATGGATACTCTCTTTAAAGTGTATGAAGACAATCTGAAAATTGTATGTATTTCTACCTTGTCAATAAACCCTCTACCATATACAGGGACCACCACAATGTACTTGGTATATTTCAGGCAAATAAATAACCTACATGAAAGAAGGAAATCTACTATTTACTTAGTGTCTATAACCAGTAAAATACTGTTCTAAGAACTTTCTCATGTTTTCATATAACTCTTACCAAACCCTAGCAAAACAATCATAAGTATTCCCACTTTTATCAATAACTGAGGCTCATATATAAGGCCTGAAGGTTCAGCTGAGATTGTGACTACTCCACATTACTGCTTTAACCAAACAACTCAACAATAATAACAATATGTCACTCTCAGCAGGTGTGTGCAGATATGATTTCTGTTTTGCCCAGTGACAACAGGAAAGGTTTTCCCATATCTTCCATGTTCCCTTATGACAAAGTACAAGCTCTTGGCTGGAGGCCTTCCTTTCTATCCCCTTTATCCAAGCTCCTAATCAGTGCTACTATAGTGCTCTCTGATCTCCTTCCCACTTCCATAATCCATTATTTGCACTTCTGCCCTTTAAAAATAACAAGACACATGCATGTGCTTGCAAAACCAGAAAGCTAAAGCAAAATAGACAAAAATATCTAATAGTTCTAAGATTCTTAGGAAGGCATTCAGAGTTCTTCATAAATTGACTCAACCTATTTTTTCCAGCTTCATCTCCTACCAGTCTGCTCCCTGTCAATACCTTATTCTTATAAGCATCTTTTTTCATATATTTTCATGTCTTTGCTCATAATATTCTTTCAGCCTACAATACCCTCCCTTTCCTTTGCCACCTGTTACATTTTCCAATCAGAAGTATATGCTTGTGTTTTGATATTTCCATGGAATTTTACCACATTACATATTTTACTCTACCTTAAACAATACTTGTACCTATATATTCAGGCCTATCAACTGTCTCTGTCTTATTGTAAGTGTCATGTTTATATATAAATCACCCAACTCATTACTCATTTAAATTAGCTGTGACCTCATACAAGTCACTTAACCTCCATGAATTTCCAAGTTCTCATGTGTAAAATGAGTATAACAACAGTACTCACTCACATACACACACACACACACACACACACACACACACACATATATATATAATGGTTAGAATAGATCTAGAACAGCTTGCCCCATATGAGTAGGAACAATGCATATGCTATTATTAGTTACAATCTGTGGCCAAAGAATTTCATTGTTTGATGTTAACTGGCTCACATAAGCATC